>JBBBDQ010002040.1:3805000-3952500 GCA_037127315.1 Ascarosepion bandense
AAAAATCTTAGTACTGCCTGGATAGATTATCGAAAGGCATTCGATAGTGTGCCACATTCCTGGATTTTAAAGACTTTAAATATATACAAGATATCGCCCGTCATCATCAATTTCATCAAACAGTGCATGTCTATATGGAAAACAACCCTTTACCTCAATCATATAAATGGAACCTATAAGTCTGATGAAATAAACATCAAAAGAGGTATATTTCAAGGTGATTCTTTATCTCCCTTACTATTCTGCATAACATTAATAGCACTAACCAGTCAACTTAATAAGACAGAATGTGGTTATAAAATAGGCCAAAAGAAAATAAGCCATCTATTTTACATGGATGACTTAAAGTTATATGCTAAGAATGATAATGAGCTGGAAGGTCTTCTGCAAACTGTAAAATGCTTCAGCGAAGACATTGGAATGAAATTCAATTTGAATAAATGTGCTAAAGCTACAGTTTTACGTGGATCAATACAAGAAACATCCTCAATTAGCTTAGACCCTGCTGTAACAATAAAAGAATTGAAACCAGAAGAAGCTTATAAATACCTAGGTGTAAATGAGAGTGAAAATATTCACCATAAAAAAATGAAAGAAATAGTGCGTAAAGAGTACGATAGAAGGCTACGAATGATATTAAAAACTGAATTGAATTCTCAGAACAGAGTTATGGCCATTAATAGCCTTGCAATCCCAGTTGTCCAATATAGCTTTAACATCTTAAACTGGACTCTAAACGACATCAGGCGAATGGATGCTAAAACAAGAAAGCTTCTTTCTAAGCATAAGATGCATCATCCAAAGGCTGATGTAGACCGTCTATACATACCCCGTAAAGAAGGTGGAAGAGGTCTTATTCAGCTGGAATTGTCATACAAGACAACAACTATTGGCTTACACACATACATAGAAACAACAAAAGATTGGATGATACAATTAGTAATGCAACATGATGAAAGATAGAAAAAATATTCAATAATAAAAGAAGGCAGTAAATACAAACAAGATTTACAGTTAGTAGATTCTGTAGAAAAGCAAAACAGAAGCCAAGAACCAACTATTGCGGCAAAAAATATGAAAATGAAAGCCAAAGATAAAGCTCTTGAACAGATGAAACAGCGCTGGCAAGACAAACCTCTTCATGGCCAATATCCAGAACGTGCCAATAAATCCAATGTTGACAAAGTTAATACTCATCGATGGTTACGTGCACCTGGATTAAAGTCTGAAACTGAAGGCTTTATTCTTGCAGCACAAGACCAAAGTCTTTTCACTAGAAACTTTCAGGCAAATATTATGCATAATAATATGGATCCAAAATGCAGGTTTTGTGATAAACACCAAGAAACAATAGACCACCTAATCTCAGGCTGTTCTGTGCTTGCCCCAAATCAATATAAAAATCGCCACGATAGAGTTGGGCAATATTTACATTGGGCAATGTGCAAACATTATGGAAAAGCTGTAAACAAACAATGGTATGAACATCACCCAGCACCGATTACAAAAATAGAAGATGTAACCATTCTATGGGATTACACTATCTACACAGACAGAAAAATTGAAGCAAACAGGCCAGACATTATTGCTAAAAACCAGAAGGAGAAAACTTGTCTATTAATTGATATGGCTTGTCCAGCGGATTGTAACATAACAATCAAGGAATTTGAAAAACTGTCAAAATATAAAGACCTGGAAATTGAAATAGAAAAAATGTGGAAATTGAAAACAAGAGTTGTGCCAGTGATAGTAGGTGCACTTGGAATGATAAAAAATGGAACAGAACAACACATTGAAAGAATCCCTGGAAACCCCAGCTTAAGAGATATACAAAAAATTGTCTTATTAAGTACAGCCCACACACTAAGGAAAACTTTATCTATGTAATGCTAGGGATGATAGGGAAGATAGAAAAACATTAAATGGTGTCATAACAACACGCCACGACCTGCCTTAGGTCTCCCCGCAGACTTGGTTGGTAGTGAGACCAAAGCAGAAATCAAAATATGATGAAAAAATAACAATAATAATGATAATAATATATAGACATATATAGAAATATATATATAAACACACACACACACACACACACATATATATATATATGAAATGAATTTTTTTAACATTATTTTTTTATTATTATTCATTTTAAACTGTCGGTTGCTTATAACCAAGTTTCGTTAAAATTCGTTGATTTCCGTGTTTTAGTAAGCATGTAACATCAAGAGAAAAAAACTATTGAGTGATGGGGACATGACACTGAAAAGAAAAATGAAAATGAAAATGAAAATTGAAGACACTGGGACAATAAGAATGAAAATCTGGCTTTAATAATACCACAAAAAAGAAATTTGAGAAAAACAAAAAATGATAATTCTCAAGGTAACTAGATCTACAATCAAATAAGATATTTAAAGAAGCTAATTTAAGTGCATAGGTCGTCTGGTATTATTCCACTATTATAAATTTCGTTTATTATGTTGGTAGGAAGTGTTCTAACAGGAGATGGAAAGTGTGACACAGAGATCCGAAGGCGAATTGGCATGGCAAAGGACCCGTTCCCGAAGCTGACTAATGTACTAACACACAGGAAAATTTCACTAGAAACAAAGAAAAGAGTGCTGGATTGCTATTTGATGTCAGTTCTTCAATGCGGTAGTGAATGTTGGCCAATATCATCGAAGATGAGTAAAACATTGAAGCAGCGGAAATGTGTTTCTACAGAAGGATGCTGCGGATATCGTGGACACAACGATATCGTGCAAGCAACGACGAGGAGTTGGAAAGAATGGCAACAAAAAGGAAATTAATAGTGAGCATCAGGAAGAGACAACTGAAGTTCCTGGGACATGAAATGAGGAAGGAGAGCTTGGAGAACCTGATACTAACAGGCCAGATAGAGGGAAAAAGAGATAGAGGAAGGCAACGGATAACATATTTACAGGGCCTGATCAGGTGGATGACGGAACGGGGGTTGCGAGGTGTAACAGCAGCAAACATACTCAGAGGCACAAGGGATAGGCAGACGTGGAGGAATATGATGGCCTACGTCCTGAAGAGACAGGGCACATAGAAGAAGAATTTAAGTACAAACAGGGAAACAAATAGAGACTTTTCAGTACATCTTTTATGATAAGGAGGCAGCCACAGTACGGCCTTCACTCAAACATCACAGAGAATTCGCAAAGAGAAATTTCAGTGAAAAACTTCCTTAACACTGATTTTTTTAACCATATTTCTGTGTGATGATTGGTTGGTTGTTTTGTTTTTGTGGCATATCAGCCTCGGCGGGTCATTTATTGCTAACTAAATTTTATTTATTTATTGCTGGTAATACCTTTTTCTTTCAACAATTTATTGTTTTTATATAAGTTTTGTCTAGTAATACTTTTTTTTTTGAGTATCAAGATTCATTGGGATTTGTTTTCAAGGCCAGGGTCCCCGAGTCCTACCCTTGTTATTTAACCCATAACTGGAGGGAAGGAACGGATTAATACCTCTCCAATGGGACCAGTGCTTAAGTGAATGCAGGGTATTCAATTGGAATTCGAACTCGGCTCACCGATTTCTCTTTACGAGCCGATGTCCACTGCACCAAAAAGTACATCCGCCACTAAACGCTTACAGCAGCTGGTATTCCCAAGCGGTCACCCATCTAAGTACTGACCAGGCTTAACGTTGCTTAATTTCGGTGATCGAGCAAGAACCGGTGTATTCAACGTGATATGGCCGTAAGCACGCATATCCGTCACTAAACGCTTACAGCACCTGGTATTCCCAAGTGGTCACCCATCTAAGTACTGACCAGGCTTAACGTTGCTTAATTTCGGTGATCGAGCAAGAACCGGTGTATTCAACGTGATATGGCCGTAAGCACGCATATCCGTCACTGAACGCTTACAGCACCTGGTATTCCCAAGCGGTCGCCCATCTAAGTACTGACCAGGCTTAACGTTGTTTAATTTCGTTGATTGAGCAAGAACCGGTGTATTCAACGTGATATGGCAGTAAGCACGCATATCCGTCACTGAACGCTTACAGCACCTGGTATTCCCAAGTGGTCACCCATCTAAGTACTGACCAGGCTTAACGTTGCTTAATTTCGGTGATCGAGCAAGAACCGGTGTATTCAACGTGATATGGCCGTAAGCACGCATATCCGTCACTGAACGCTTACAGCACCTGGTATTCCCAAGCGGTCGCCCATCTAAGTACTGACCAGGCTTAACGTTGTTTAATTTCGTTGATTGAGCAAGAACCGGTGTATTCAACGTGATATGGCAGTAAGCACGCATATCCGTCACTGAACGCTTACAGCACCTGGTATTCCCAAGCGGTCACCCATCTAAGTACTGATCAGGCTTAATGTTGCTTAATTTCGGTGATCGAGCAAGAACAGGTGTATTCAACGCGATATGGCCGTAAGCCCCTTTGCTGCCTGATGAATATAGAGTTATAATTACTGAACGAAATGATAGATTTTTTTATGGAAATTGACAGCTTGCAATGGGAAAACAAGTATCAGGTAAGCGTAGAATTGTTGAATTGTTTTATAAACAGTAAAATATGAAGAATATTCAAAGATAATGACGTTGTCAAAATAAATGCCGAGAATTAATGTAGGGTATTGGTCAAGTCACTTTTGAATTTTACTGATCGAAAAAAACTGCAGAGTTTAGTGAAGATCATATCACAAAAATTATCATTGCCGATCAGCTTGGAGATATTTACAGGGAAATTCAGGTTGTGTTTCAAGATTATCTACATCATTAAATCAATGTTTGTTTTTTGAATATTTCTTGTGGTCCACCAAGGAAATTCAGGCAACTGCAACAAGCTACTGAAAAATTCATTTTCCAATTTCGGATATCTTCTTTGAAATCAGTTTGGCTTATTTTGAACTCATCCATTAATTTAGGGCTTTTAAAGTGCATATTTACTTCATCTGGTCCCCTTCCAGATTTTACTGGTCCGGGTGACTCTGGCAGGGTTGGAATATACCGTTGGTATTGATCTTGGCATCTTTGAATGACTCACAATATCAAAGTGGATATTCAGAAAATAGTAAACTTAGTAGGTACCTGAATACAAAAGAAATATTCACTAAACTTATTTTTTTATGACTAGTGCATTTTTTAAAATATTTGTTTTATTTTGTTTTTTGTTTTTAATGGAGTTTACCCCAAGCAAGGCTGTAAACCTACTAAGACACAAATGGTTACTGTGTGTGGATGAATTAGAAAACAGAAAACATGAAGAAATGTGAATCACAGAAAAGTAATCAAAAAGAAAATTGAAAAAGAAGATCATAGTTGACTGGAAAGCATGGAATCAAGAGACAGTACTACAAGCAAAAAATGCTAGAGAAGAAACTGTTAACATAGAACTTACGGTTATATCTATCCATTTTATATGAAAACTGACGAGACCTTTTTCCAATCAAGCAGTGCGCTTAAATTCATGCAGTAAATGAAGCTGAGATGCCAAAGTCAAACACTCCATTGTCTTATTCTGAGCTGATATTTGATGATAAACGCCGAAATAGAGTTCCACAAGATATAAGTGTGAGAGAAAAAAATATTACTAAAGATCTTAAGCTTAAATCTAGTAATTTCAGTGATAAAGTGATGAGACCTAGCTGCCAATCTAGTAGTGCGCTTAAATTCATAAAGTGCATGAAGGCTAGTCAAAATCTCCATTGTCATATTCTGAGCTGATATTCATTACACCAGATATTCTAGAAGATGGAAGAGAGTTCCACAGGAGATAAGTGAAGGAGAAGAAACTATTAGCGAAGAGCTTAACTTTAGTAATATCAATATTAAAATAATGAGACCTAGCTGCCAATCTAGTACTGCACTTAAATTCATAAATTCATGGTTTAAAAAAGAAAGCTCATCAGAAGTGACTGAAATGGGTGGTTATTTTGTTTTTAAACGAATTTACTCCAATTGTGGTGCAGTGGATATTGACTCGGAACGTCAAATCGGGGAGTCGAGTTTGAATTCCAGTTGAATTCCTTGCATTCACTTACGCACAAATACTCTTAGGAAAGGTATTAATCCGTCTCTTCCCTCCAGTTATGGGTTAAACAACAGGACAAATTGGGTTCTATAGCCTTGGCTGGCAACCAGTCTACCACAGAAAGCAATGG
Organism: Ascarosepion bandense; assembly: GCA_037127315.1. Lineage (NCBI taxonomy): Eukaryota > Metazoa > Mollusca > Cephalopoda > Sepiida > Sepiidae > Ascarosepion > Ascarosepion bandense. Next base: position 3,811,155 of record JBBBDQ010002040.1, read on the forward strand.
CAACCTACTGGGGGATAATCTTCTGTCCAGTCAGTCATGTCTCGAAAGAGACATGATCGCCCAAGCGTGTTTTACGTGTGTCACTTAACTAACTGACTGAAGGCAGTAAAGCAAGTAAAAGACAAGGCGTTACTTGATAGGAAAGAGTTAGTAAACAAAACATTATGAAGGAGAGAGAACAATAAAAGAATATTCTGGATGGCAGTAGATAACGATTGACATTTCCTTTAAATTTTTGACAATCAACGTTATCCGGAGATGAAAGTTCTTCAAGCAAACGTGCGAGAAAAAAAAACTGTAAACATAGAATTTACGCTTACATCTAGCTATTTAAGCTGTAAAAAAGAGGAGACCTAGTTGCCAATCTAATACTGTATTTAATTTCATATTGTATGATCCTGGACATGACGGTAAACTGCATCCAGCAGCAAGTTCCCTGATTGGGACCTTGTGAGGAGCATGGAACCACCTCTTAATTGCTGTTGTTTTAAGGAGCACCCTGAAACGGAGTGGTAGCATCTGTTACGGTTCCAGCTATGGGAAAAGTGTTAACCCCTAAACTGGGGTCAAAACACTATGAAAGTATAAAAATACACTTTCATAAAAAATATATACATAAAAATAGATTTTTATAGAAAAATGTACATTTGTGAAGGAAAAATATTATCAAAATACATTTTTGAAGAAAACATTATTACCATAATACAGTTTTGAAGAAAAAAAAATATTCTCAGCAAAACACTTTTGAATACAAAACTAGAAGACATTTTTAGTTTTCTAAAATAAAAAAGAATAAAAACAAAATGTTTTCATTAGAATCTGACTAAATCAACCTTCTCACTATAACCGAACATAAAAAATACTTTAAAACCCCACTTTTGAAGCATTAAATAACCCGCAGAGGTGTTGATATGCCATTAAACAAAACTGAAACTCAAACATAAAATTGTAGTAGCCGTTGTGGTTAATCTCCAGACTTGATCAGGTGATTATCGATCTAGGTAACATTTAGGGAATTCCGAAATAAACCCTTTAATCTATTGGGTTACAGTGTTCTCGTTCCATTGTTCATGTCTAGAAAAAATACTGGTCTAGCTAACAACCTTAGGTCTTTTCAGTTTTTGCTCTCCACGTTTTCCACTGACTCCAGCAAGACACTGCACAGCTGAAGGAATGAACTCGCAATTACTTGAAAATACAACAGCTTGTTTGACTTACGCATTTATTTTACATCATTATTGTCCTCATCATTGTTGTTGTTATCACAACGTTTTGATCATTATGCCCTCCGGGTAACCTACAGGGAATTATGAAGAAAATCTTTTAACATATATTTATTAAATTTATTTTAACATTATTTTAAATAATATTTTATTTTGATAGATTGTTCGCATTCCACTGCCCATGTCTAGTTGTAAAAACTCGTCTAGTTCATGTTTCGTACAGATCCACTAAGCAGCAGACTCACTGTCAAGCCCAAGGATTGAACCCGTAATGACTATAAAACCAAAGGCAGCAACAAACGATTTAATCGTTTAGGCCCGTTGGACAATTTAAATAGCGAAATTGAAAACCGGCTTTATGATGAGTGCTACTCTTGCTTGTCATTCTAGGTATGAGCAGTGGAACGAAAAATATAGGGCGATCATATCTCGAAAGAGACATGATTGACTGGGCAGAAGATTATCCTGCAGTAGGTTGCCATTGCTTTCTCTGGTAGACTGGTTGTCAGCCAGGGCTATAGAACCCAATCTATCCAATTATTTAAGAATAAAGAGACAGATTAATACCTTTCCCAAGGCTATTTGTGCGTAAGTGAATGCAAGGAATTCAACTGGAATTCGAACTCGGCTCTCCGATTTGTCGTTTCGTGTCGATATCCACTGCACCGCAACGCATATCCATTAGACTCTTATATAATAACGTAAATAACGTTATTTTATTCATACGTAAGTGTAAACTGGGACAAATACAGTTTAGAAAGAAAGATTCTGTTGCGCCAATGTTTCAGATAAAGAGAATGCCTATGTAAACAGAAGCTAGACAACTTTTAATTCCATTCTTAAATAACCTGTCGTTTTGAACACATGTCTTTCTCTCTGAATCTATCGCCGTGTAATTAAAAACATCTGTATTTTTCCCCGACACTTAAGTGTTTAAAACCATTTCGGGATCTCCGTGTATGTGGCTGACGACGCGTGTGCACAGAATTTAAATGCATTCGTATGATTTGGAGTTTTTTGTTATTTCTTGCTCACGTGTGCCAACGTGCTTAGCGCTTCTCCTAACACGTGTCTACAGATAAACGCGTGAACCACACATGGCGTCTTGTACGTGCGCCGACGAAATCTTGCGCGGACGCGTGTTTAGGTGCTAGTGATTGCTTGAGATAAATAGCAGGGGACCATTTTGTAGTCGTACATGGGTACGTTACAACATGAGGGCGACACGGTGTATATACGTGTGTGCTACAGAACGAGATATGAGTCTAAAAGCTTTTACATTTAAAACGAAAACATCTGAAACATGATTAAATATGGATTGCTTCAGACATATATATAAATGTGTGTGTGAGTGAGTGTGTGTGTGTACTAAACATATGTATATTATATATGTATATATATATATATATATAAACATATATATTATATATTTATAAAACATATATATATATAACATATATTATACATATATTAAACATATATATATTGTGTATTTGGGCAACAATCTGTCTTTTTTACAGGTTTCATTGAAAATAACAGACAAGGTATTATCATTAAGCTTTTTATATAATTTTGCATGTGTTCATATATTTTTTCTTTTCAGAACTCAAATTATATAAATTAATCTCCATGTTTATTTATAAGCAAAACAAAATTAATCCTGGATAATGGCTAAAAGTACAGCCAAAAGCGCTCGAAAGTACAAAAGCTTTGGACAATTCTTCTATAATTTGATTTCCGAAAAGAAAAAATTATACGAACACATGAAAAAGTATATAAACATTTAATGAGAATACATTTTCCGTCATTTTCAATGAAATATATATATATATATATATATATATATATATATATATATATATATATATATAATAATAATAATAATAATAATAATAAAATCGACTCTGTACGCATTCAAATCTTAAAATGTTACACAAGTAATTTTTAAAAACCACGAATAACCAGCAGAATCTAACTCCGTTAGACCTACCGCGGTTTCGCACAACGGCTCGTTAGGGCATGCCCTGACGAGCCGTTGTGCGAAACCGCGGTAGGTCTTGGCGATCTTGCGATTTTTTTTTTCTTGCGATTTTTTTCGTGTGTTTTTGCTCTGCGTGACTGCCTCTTTGTTAACCCTTTTTGGTTAGTTTAGTATCGAGCACTTTTCTTTTTTTTTTCCCCTCTTTGTCCAAAGGCCTTTGCCCTGACGAGCCGTTGTGCGAAACCGCGGTAGGTCTTGGCGATCTTGCGATTTTTTTCGTGTGTATATATATATATATATATATATATATATATATATATATGTATAGGGTAGGTATGGATGAAATAATATTTCGTATCCAAAGAAACACTATTTTTAAAGAAGTGCTCAATACAAAGTAGAGCTAATAATTAATTATTACATGAATATGTTATAATATCCCTACAAAAGTAGCTATTTTGTTTCGACACTATTTGCGTCTTATAAAGTGATGAGGTTTATTTCAAGTTGAAGGGCTTTAAAAGGTTAAAACAAGCCAAACCCCCTTAATCAGGGAGGCATTGTTGCATAGACAGTGTGGACCAATCAGAATAAAGTAACTTCTAATTTGAAGAATATGTGAGCAGACTCAAAAAACAATTTTTGGGGGCATTAATATTCATATTTGATTAAATTAAGACCAGCATTATTAACTGACGATTAGATTCACTTTATTTTTATTGTGAATTTTAAATTTAACAAAAATTATTAGATTTAGAAAGTCATTCGTATATTAAACGAGGAAAATACATGAACGCGCACATATAAACCTACAAACATTCACACACGGACAAAGAGAAGAGTACACACACACGTACATTGTTAAACAGACATATATACCGATTAATATAGGCCTACCTGATTAATGGGGTTTAGCTTGGACTTAACCTTTTAAAAACATTCAACTTGAAATAAACCTCATCACTTGGTTAGACACAAGTAGTGTCGAAACAAAATATCTACTCGTGTAGTGATATAACATATTCATCATGTTATAATTTCTGAATATATATATATATATATATATATATATATATATATATTAAAAAAGGATTAATTCAAAGATGTTGAATGGCCATTTCGGCATGAAGATCCCCACGGGGGACGACACATCACCTCAGCAACTGTTGCTGAGGTGATGTGTCGTCCCCCGTGGGGATCTTCATGCCGAAATGGCCATTCAACATCTTTGAATTAATCCTTTTTTAATATATATTTGCTCTGTAATATTTTATTACATGGAGCTCTCTTCCTGTATCATTTTTTAATATTAAAATAAATTTTTAATATTAATTAGGATCGGGTTTTTTCGAATTTACCTTCCTGCTTTTTTCCCTTGGATTGAAGTATCTGAATTAAAATATATATATATATATATATATATATATATATTGCATTAGTTGTTATATAATGTTCTACGTTGTATCGAGCACTCTTTATAAAAGTAAATGCATGAACAGCAGGCAAAAAACCCACGAGTTCCACAACTTTGTTACACTATATATATATATATATAATAAACAAGTTTGATTTAAAAGAGACAAGTTCAGTATGCTTCATAATTTATTGTGTTTTTCAATTTTCGAATATGGTGAGAATTTTTTTTTTAATCATATCACCCCAAGCAAGGCGATAACGCCACTGATGCGCAGGGGGCTACGTAAGGGTAAAAAGAATGGAAAAGAGAAAACCAGAAACCGCATCCTAAACAGGAAACAAGGGATGAGCCTCTTCACCTGTTCAATAGACGTGGGTGGAGTGTGAACCGGGCGATAGTTTAGTCTATCTACTCCAATTGAAAAAAAGAAAAGAGTGAAAAGATTGGAAAAGAGAAAAAACCGGAAACCACAACCTAAACAGGAAATAAGGGATGAGCCTCTTCACCTGTTCAATAGACGTGGGTAGAGTATGAACCGGGCGATAGTTTAGTCTATCTACTCCAATTGAAAAAAAATAAAAAAAGAAGAGTGAAAAGATTGGAAAAGAGAAAAACCGAAAACCGCATAGTGCAAGAAATTTGAGATCAACAGTTAATGTTATGTTATTGTTTATTTAAATTACTTTCAACGTTTCAGTCATTTTCAAGAACCAATAGGATGTCTGTATGCTCGACAGAATTCCTTAGATCACATCCTGATTATCTTTGTCTACGGTAGCCACAAGTTTCTGCGAGAGATTTGTTTTTCTAAAGAGAAGTGCAAAGATTCGATTCCGATTTATACATTTTCAATTTTTCTGATAATTTCTTTCTACAACAAACAACAAAGCAAAGATTTTACAAAAACTGCAAGAACTGACTGCAGTTGCACGATACATAGAGAGTAAGCACGTATACATCAACAAAATGGCGTCAAACGAAGGAACTATAGCCTCCTACATGGATATTTGAAAACCGGTCAAAGTCAAACAAATGAAACGTAATATTTACAAAATTTAAAGTGGCGATTTAAGAAGCAATAAAATATTTTTGACAATAGCTATTGTTAAACAAAAGTACTTGGGAAGAACATAGGAACTTTATTTAAAAATATTAACCTGAAATCCAGAAATTATTCGAAATATTCAAGAAGGAAATTCTAAATAAACAGCTGTTTGGTTAGGCGTGCATATATAGATATATATAATATAAGATTAATTTATAAGTAAAAGTGCACAATATCGAGGAAAGAGCGCATATATATATATATATATATATATATATATATATATATATATATTTCTTTTAGCGTTTCACCCAGCATTTTTTTTGTTTTGTTTTTGCTCTTTATTTTCGTTGCTTTTCTTTTGTTTGATTTATGATTCCAACCATTTTCTTCTGATGAGATGTTGGACGAATGGGTTCTTGTTTTTAAAGTAGTATACAAATTTTGTACCACCAAACATCTGTTTATATATATATATATATATATATATATATATAATATTTACGCTCTCACACTCTGATTGAGCACTCTGGAAGAGTGGTAGACTTTCTAAACAGTAGCTACTCCCGCATTTACGCACCACTCATTCGATAAAGAATTGGAGCACTCTAGCTATTGGGCATGTTTATATGCGCTAAAATGCCTGCCCTCTTCTACTGGACGCTCGTGGCCTAGGGATAGAATCGCCGACTGACGCCAATTCGGTTGGGTTTCAATCCTGGGCTGTTAGGAAACGGCTGGAGTCTAAGCCGTACTGATGAGCTGTAATACAGCGAAACAGATCTGTCTGCGTATGACTATAGTATATATATATATATATGTATATATATATATATATATATATATATATAAAATGGTGTGTGTACAATTAATAGACAGAAGTGTTTCAATGTTTTGACACTGAAAGCCAGGCATGTCAAAAGTTTTAAACCTGAAAATGAAAAAGATAAAGTAGAAAAAGGAAAAGGAAAAAAGAAAGAAGAGAGAAAAGAAAAGAAAGAAGAGGAATAAAATGGAAAGACTAGAAAATATGAACTCAAACGCTGAAAACGATAAAATAAACTAAAATAAAATAAATATAAGAAAGTAAAATCAAAACCAACATAAAAGAAAAGAAAAATGATAAAACAATAAAAATAAATTACTAAAATATAAATTAAGATAAATTCTTAAGGAGATTTGTTCACAAGTACAAATTAAAGAATCATATTAATTTTAAAAAATGGCTAGTGTGTGTAAACGAATATACTAAATTCAAATGAAATTCGAACTCAGCTCTCCGATTTCTCGTACTTCTATATCCACTGCACTACAACGTACATTTTTTATATACAGACACAATATATATTTGGTTTAGATATACTCCGAGGAATTTAGCGCCCTGGTGCCCCCTATGTATGAATTTACTCAAGCAACAAAAATAGCAGCTAAGTTCCACTCATTTACTGTGAAACCAATAAATTGTAAACGCAAATTCTACTCCATCAGTTTCTTTTCTCTTACTTCCCGCCGATGGAATTCCATTCGATTTACTTGCTTTCCTGGCAGCAATAATCTCCAAGAATTTAAATGTAAAGTCAATAGTCATCTCCTATCTCACTAACCTGCATCCTCTCTCTCATCAGTATTCTTATCCTTCTCTTATCCACTTCCTGACACCCCCTAATAACCTGTCACTCTTTCTCATAACTTTCCTCCTATGTGACCCCCTGCAAAACAGTGGTAATAAAATGCCTTGCTTAGGGTTATATTATTATTAAAAATAAAATACTGGCTTTCTGGTCAGATGAAATCTAAGACCGTCCACAAGACGGACATGTTGACTGAAGCCTTGCTAACGTGCGTCCACACAAAGTAAGCAAACAGATAACAGATATCTGTCACCAGCAACCTGAGAGAGAAAGAGAGATATCAGCAAAGTGAGAGAGAAAAAAAAACAAAGAGGAAGAGAGAGAGAATGATAAAGAGAATGAGAGAGAAATCAAAAAACGGGAGAGAGAGAGAGAGAGAGAGAGAGAGAGAGAGAGAGAGAGAGATGATACTTCACGTTGAATAGAAAACCCAGTCTTTCTTTCTTGACTTATGACACGTGGCAATGATGTTGCCGTACACGGCCAATAACGTGTGTATGCAAATTCGAGCAAATGGGAAATCACGTGACGGGCCCTGCGGGGGAAAAATCTGAAGCGTCTTGGTTGATTGACAGTTGAGCAAAGACACAGACGAAAGAAAAGCTCATCAGAATCTGCGATGCGCATGAGTCAAAGAAATTAAAGCAAAACTTTAATTAATGCTTGGCCCTCAATGAATACGATCGTGATTAACTACTTTAAGTCTACGAACCGGTGTTTATCATTTAAAGAAAGTTAACAAGACCGATTTGCAGATAAGTTTTTTTTGTTAGTTTAGAAAACTTAGTAGCAAAAACTAGAGACGTTTGCTGTGATTTTTTTTTTTTTTTTTTTTTTATAAGCGTTTCACCCCGAGCAAGGCATGTCACTGCCACTACTGTGCAGGGGGCTACGTAGAGAGGAGAAAGGCTGGTTAAATATAGGACATTTAAGAGGGTGGGTGATAGGCGGGTGAGGATACCGAGAATGAGGGTTGGTAGATGAGAGTGTTGTGAGAATAGTTGGGAGTTAGTGTGATAGGAGGTGTCTATTGACCCTACATTTAAACACCTGGAGATTGTAACTGTCGGGAAAGCAGACTTGTGGAAGGGAGTTCCACAGGCGGGAGGCGCGAGAAAAGAAGCTGTTGGAGTAGAATTTACGGTTACATCTTATTTGTTTAACTGTAAAAGGGTGGGACCTAGTTGCTAATCTAGTATCTCGTGTAAATTCGTGCTTGGGCGGCACCAGTGATCTAAGCTCATCGGAGCAGAAGCCATGAAAGTACTTGTAGAAGAGGCACAGGGAAGCTACATCACGCCGGTGTGAGAGCGGCTGCAGCCGGTCTGCCAAGTTAGTATCAACCACGTTACAGATCCTCCTTTGTATTTTGTCAAGAAGCCCAAGGAGAGCAGCAGGGGCACCCGACCAGATATGGCAGCAATATTCAATACACGGGCGGATGGTAGATTTGTATATGTGCAGAATAGTTTCAGGTGGGAAAAATTTCCGGGCCCTGCACAGAGAGCCGACTTTCATAGCAGCAGATTTGGCAATGGATTCAATATAGTCATTCCATTTGAGGTCCGCCGAGAGTGTAAGGCCAAGGAGGCGTAGTATTTTACTCTCTGGGAGGCTAGCCTGTCCCATGCTAATGGGAGGTAGATGCGATAGTCTATGGTGGTTAGTTGATAACAGCTTTGTTTTGGAGGCATTGAAATTTACCAACCATTTCCTACCCCAGGTCACTACGGATTGGAGGTCCCTTTCCAGTGCGGCAGCGAGGTTCACTTTGTCGTCCAGACCTGGTTTCTGATCGATGCGGGAGTAGATTGTTGTGTCGTCGGCATACATGCCAACTTGGGATCTAATGGTGTCGGGGAGATCATTAATGTAGATCAGAAAGAGCGTGGGACCTAGGATAGAACCTTGAGGGACGCCCGCGTTCGTCTGGTAGTTTTGGGAGGCATGCCCATTTAATACCACCTTTAATGTGCGGTTAGAGAGGAAGGACTGGATGAGGTCAAACAGATGTCCAGTTATCCCATAGCTCCGCAGTTTGCACAGGAGGCCAGCATGCCAGACCCTGTCGAATGCTTTGGAGATATCCAAGGCAACGGTTCGGGCTTCACCATTCTTGTCGAGTGCCTGGTATATGTACTCGGTAATGGTCGTTAGCATATCAGCAGTAGACCTGGTGAAGCGAAACCCATACTGTTTGTCAGAGAGAAGCCCGTTGGTCATAAGGTGCTGAATCACCTCGGCGTTGATAATGGCTTCGAAAACTTTGCCAAAGATTGGAAGGAGACTAATAGGACGGTAATTGGCGGGGTCCGAGGGTTCGCCAGAATTCTTAAATATAGGTACTACGCAGGAGGACTTCCAACAGGCAGGAAAGCAGGAAGCAGATAGGCAGAGGTTATAGAGTTTAGAGAGGACAGAGGAGAGTTCTGGGGCACATTTCTTCAGTACTATGACTGGGATTCCGTCACCGCCGCTCGCTTTGTGTGGGTCAAGTTGCGCAATTATCTTGGCGACCAGCGAGGGCGAGATGAGGACGTTATTTAGTTGAGCCTTAGTTCTGGGTGGGAAGTCTGGTGTAGGTATTCCTAACGAGTCCAGTGTCGAATTGGTTGAGAATTTACGGGCAAAGCACTCAGCCTTGTCGGCTGGGGAGGTGAGAACTTCAAATTCATTGATTAGTGGGGGTATTGAAGTCTTGTTCCTGCTGAGCACGCTTTTGCAGAGACGCCAGTAATCTTTGGAGCCAAACTTAGAGGATGCTATGCGTTGCCTAATTCTGGTAGCAAACGCCCTCTTGGCTTCGTTCAGTACTTTTTTGCACTTGTTCCGTGCTGAGGTGAAAAGGCGCCTGTTTTGGTTCGACGAGCAGCTTCGATAGAGCCGGAAGAAATGGTTCCGGTGGGCAATAGCGGCCGAGCAAGCGGGTGAGAACCAGGGGGACGAATTAGGTTTTAGTTGGAATTTTCTGGCAGGGATAAAAGCATCGATGCCAGCCTTAACCCAAGAGGAGACTTCGGAGGCACAGTCTTCGACAGGAAGATCAAAGACGTTGTTCCAGGGGACGTCGCAGAGGAAGTCCCTGAACGAGTCCCAGTCGGCTCTTTGGTAGCAGTATGATATTCTGCTGGTCTGGTTTTCTTGGGAGGAGTTAGTGCGGATTGATATGTTTACGGAGACTACGGCGTGGTCAGAATTTCCAAGGGGGCAGAGTTGCCTGGTAGTGCAGGAGTCTGGGATGGAAGTAAAACAAAGGTCGAGTAAAGAGTCCCTTCCGTTAGGGTTTTTAGAGAAACGCGTGGGGAAGTCCACCACTTGCGTTAGAGCTTGGGCTATTGAAAAGTGCATGGTGCGGATCCCAGCAAGGTCGGTGGCTGAGTTTTCAAGCCACTTGGTGTGGTGGGCATTAAAATCACCAAACACAAATATTTGGGCAGATGGGTGAGAAGAAATGGCCCTGTCGATGTTATTAGAGATGCAATCAAGTAACGTACAGTCAGAGGAGGAGGGGGAGCGGTAGAGGAAGAAGAGATAGCTAACCGAGCTTAGAAGTGAGAGACGGAAGCACATGAAGGAATGATCAAGGGATTCAAGAGATGTGACCCTGGCTAGGGGGAGTTGTTCGCTGACATATACACCAAGCCCATGCATATGGACATTGGAGTCCTTCCTGAAGAGAGGAAGGTAACCAGGAACGAACAGCTCTGAAGAGGGGATAGAAGGGTCAAGGTTAGTCTCACATATAGCTAAGATATCGGGTGAGTTAGTTAGAAGGAAAGACTCTACACTATTAAAGTTACTGCGAATACCTCGTATATTTGTGAAGGTAACGCAGATAGGTTTGGGCGATTTACGACTAGCTGGTTTAGGCTTGCTATTTTGTTTGTTAAATTTCATGTTGGTTGTAGTTGTGGATAGAGAGGTCTAGAGTAGGGTCAGATGGTCGTTAATTGCAGCAGGTGAAGGATGGAGAATGGCGCCGCCTGCAGCATAATGTGGCCTCGGGGTTGCCCATCGGAAATTCATGCAGGGACGCCCGTCCATGCGCGAAATGGCACTACAGGAACCCCGATATTATTCAACTGTTGATCAGAGCAGCCTCTCGAGACGCTACGCAAGAGTTCGGGCTCCTAACTACCAGTCGGAAGCAGCAACCAGGAAACTGCCAACCCGGTACCCTCAGAATGAAGAGACTTTGCCACCATACTCACCAACTGCAAAAAGCTTCCAGCCGAACCGACAAAGACCGAAGAAAAGAGAGATGAACCGGGAACCCCTTCCTAAACAAGAAACAAGGCGATCACCTCTACTCCTGTCCAAAAGAAGGGGGTGGAGTGTGAGACCGGGCGATAAAAGGTACTATCTACTCCAATTAAAAAAAAAGAATAAACGTGTGACTGAAGTTAATTAAGTTTTAACTTAGTATAAGTCAAACCTAAATTTGATAATTAACAACAATTTACACAAAATTAGGCAGAAAAAAAGAACCGAAATAAAATAAAAAATACAAATCAAAATACAAATCAAAAATAAATAATTCAAAAAATAAGATCACACTGGCTAAACTCACCAAGTTGAAGGCTGGCTGACAGAAAAAAGTTAGAAAAATTTCAAAAATTATCTCATTTTGTTTCTTCTAGCAGTTCTGGAGAGTTCTGGAGAGATTAAGTTACCTTAAGTAAGCAGTAACAGACAGTAGTGTGATGGAGGGGGATCACCTCCAAGCCATGTGTCAGTTAGCAAGGGAATGACAGAACAATGGAAACAAAAAAAAAAAAAACAAACATGGCCGGTCTTAGAATTCCTACATATAACCAAAGCCCTAATACTTTTAAACCTAAATTTGATAATTAACAACAATTTACAAAAGAATTAGGCAGAAAAGAACCGAAATAAAATAAAAAATACAAATCCAAAATACAAATCAAAAATAAATAATTCAAAAAATAAGATCACACTGGCTAAACTCACCAAGTTGAAGGCTGGCTGACAGAAAAAAGTTAAGAAAATTTCAAGAGGTATCTCATTTTGTTTCTTCTATACAGTTCTGGAGGAAGTTCTGGAGAGAGATTAAGTTACCTTAAGTAAGCAGTAACAGACAGTAGTGTGATGGAGGGGGATCACCTCCAAGCCATGTGTCCAGTTAGCAAGGGAATGACAGAACAATAAAATTAAAAAAAAAAAAAAACAAACATGGCCGGTCTTAGAATTCCTACATATAACCAAAGCCCTAATATACCAAACCTAAATTTGATAATTAACAACAATTTACACAAAAAATTAGACGAAAGAAAAGAACCGAAATAAAATAAAAAATACAAATCAAAATACAAATCAAAAATAAATAATTCAAAAAATAAGATCACACTGGCTAAACTCACCAGTTGAAGGCTGGCTGACAGAAAAAAGTTAAGAAAATTTCAAAAATTATCTCCATTTTGTTTCTTCTATACAGTTCATGGAGAGTTCTGGAGAGATTAAGTTACCTTAAGTAAGCAGTAACAGACAGTAGTGTGATGGAGGGGGGATCACCTCAAGCCATGTGTCCAGTTAGCAAGGGAATGACAGAACAATAAAATTAAAAAAAAAAACAAACATGGCCGGTCTTAGAATTCCTACATATAACCAAAGCCCTAATATACCAAACCTAAATTTGATAATTAACAACAATTTACACAAAAATTAGGCAAAGAAAAGAACCGAAATAAAATAAAAAATACAAATCAAAATACAAATCAAAAATAAATAATTCAAAAAATAAGATCACACTGGCTAAACTACAGATTTGGTGGCTGACAGAAAAAGTTAAGAAAATTTCAAAATTATCTCATTTTGTTTCTTCTATACAGTTCTGGAGAGTTCTGGAGAGATCAAGTTACCTTAAGTAAGCAGTAACAGACAGTAGTGTGATGGAGGGGGGATCACCTCCAAGCCATGTGTCCAGTTAGCAAGGGAATGACAGAACAATAAAATTAAAAAAAAAAAACAAACATGGCCGGTCTTAAATTCCTACATATAACCAAAGCCTAATATACCAAACCTAAATTTGATAATTAACAACAATTTACACAAAAATTAGGCAGAAAAGAACCGAAATAAAATAAAAAATACAAATCAAAATACAAATCAAAAATAAATAATTCAAAAAATAAGATCACACTGGCTAAACTCACAAGTTGAAGGCTGGCTGACAGAAAAAAGTTAAGAAAATTTCAAAAATTATCTCCATTTTGTTTCTTCTATACAGTTCTGGAGAGTTCTGGAGAGATTAAGTTACCTTAAGTAGCAGTAACAGACAGTAGTGTGATGGAGGGGGATCACCTCCAAGCCATGTCCCAGTTAGCAAGGGAATGACAGAACAATAAAATTAAAAAAAAAAAACAAACATGGCCGGTCTTAGAATTCCTACATATAACCAAAGCCTAATATACCAAACCTAAATTTGATAATTAACAACAATTTACACAAAAATTAGGCAGAAAAGAACAGAAATAAAATAAAAAATACAAATCAAAATACAAATCAAAAATAAATAATTCAAAAGAAATAAAGATCACACTGGCTAAACTCACCAAGTTGAAGGCTGGCTGACAGAAAAAAAGTTAAAGAAAATTTCCAAAATTATCTCCATTTTGTTTCTTCTATACAGTTCTGGAGAGTGTCTGGAAACTAGGAGACAATATTATTTAGGGAAAGCGAGAAGAAAAGACTAAGTATGAATTCTAAAAGTCTGGACTCCTTTAAGAGAAACAATCCAAGACGCTCCGAAACGGAGAAGCCAATATTAAGCAAGTACAAAAATTTAATTATCTTGGTAGTGTTATAACAGGCGATGGAAAATATGACACCGCAAGCCGAACACACAATGGAATAGCGAAAGTTTGCATCCAAATGCTAAGCAATGTGTTAAGAAATAGATTTTATAAGAAACAATGTTACAATTTTCTCACAGATGAAGAGCAGACTTGAGGTAAGAGAGTTGTCTTCCCATAAAAGGAAGCTGAAAATCTATGGATGAAATATGTGAGCAGCCTTTTGAATACTTACAGAAGACACTGGCTCAAGAGTAAACAGCGTATAACTTAATGAGTTTGGTAGAACATGAACAAGAAAGGGTATCAAGGAAGCAATCATACCTAAAAGATACAAAGGTAAGAATTTCTAGAGTCATGTTTGCCCAATATTGAAGAAACTCAACATAAGGTGAAACTTAAGAGATAAATCAAAATTAGAAGCATCGCCACCGAATTGTACTTTGAAAAAAACGATAATGCTGAAATCTTTGCTTTAATTGCAAATTAGATAATCACTGAAATCCCTGGCCTTGTGACTTCGGATCAAATAAGTATTTAATACATTAACTACACTATTTCCTAACTGATTCCTTTCAGTCATGCTGACTTTTATCTATTATTTTTTGTTTTTTAATTTTAAGTCGGAATTTTCAAGGACTTTTTAGTATTTGTCTATATTTCTGAGATGAGGTAGTATTTACAGTATTTACATTATTCCGACAATTGTCCTCATCTTTGTTGCCATTTGTACGATGTTTAATAATAGATCATTCTATTTGTCTATATTTATGATATGAGGTAGTATTTACAGTATTTACATTATTCCGACTATTGTCTTCATCTTTGTTGCCATTTGTACGATGTTTCTGCCGTTGTACCCTCCGGCCTTCTTCAAGTGTTTATTTATTTTCATCCCTTCCTTCTTCCTTCTTCCTTCCTTCAATTTTTTTTTGTTTTTTGTTTTTTGTTTTCATAGTACTACCGTCCCAAGCAAGGCATTTTACTCCCACTGTTTTTCAGATGCTACATCGGAGGAGAGTCATGAGAAAGTGTGACAGGTTATAAGGGGTGTCAGGAATTGGGTAAGAGCAGGATGAGAATACTGATGAGAATGGAGTGGATGAAGAAAAGAGCATTAGAGAGGATGCAGGTTAGTGAGATAGGAAATGACTATTGACTTTACATTTAAATTCTTAGAGATTGTAGCTGTTGGGAAAACAAGTAAATTGAAGGGAATTCAACAGGCGGGAAGTGCGAGGAAAAAAGCTCTGAAGTAGAATTTGCGCTTACAATTTATTGGTTTCACAGTAAAAGGGTGGAACCTAGTTACTAATCTTTTGGCTCGAGTAAATTTATATATGAAGGGCACCAGTGAGCTAAGTTCATCAGAGCAGAAGGCGTGAAAGTATTTGTACAAAGTATTTGTAATTCTTTAATTTGTTATACCTTTTCCTTTTTCGCTGTTTTTTCTTTTCTATTCATTTCCTGTTCCCTTTTATCTAACCATTGACCGTTCTGATTTTTCAAGTAAATTTCTTGCTCTTTAATTTCTATGTTATTTTTCATCGTTTGTTTTTTTCATTCTCAATTTTTCGATTTATTTTTAATGTTAATTTTTCTATCTTTTACTAAGCATACGGTATCGATAATATCCTTGGAATTGTTTTTTAAAAACTCTGACCAATTAAATTAGATACTGTTCTGCTTCTTGCTTTTCAGAGTGTTTGAAATCCTCTTCGCTGGTTCCTGTTTTAAAGAGCTCTGCAGAACAAATTGAACTATCGAACAATAAAATGAAACTTTTCCGCTGACATGAATTGCAATAAATATAATGAATGAATTGCCAAGTCTGCTGTTAGGAAATTTCCTAGCAGAAGACCTAGCAATTAATTTTCACAATGGTTCACTCTGTTGTGCTAGATATTTTTCTCGCCCAAATCTATCTTGCACTTTGATAAGTCTGTCATTCATCTGTGCATTAAATTATACTTTAAAATCTCGTCTAGTGTTTCTGCTATATCTAGATATTCTTGACAGAACATAAAAAATCTGCAACGTTATCGGTTCAGAGCTGTCTTTAGACATTTTCGGCCGTTATAATGTAGCTTCCTGTGTGCATTTTCGATAAATATTTTCGCGGAAATTGTTCTGATGTGCTTTCTCTTTGTTACATCGAGTTCACAAATTTAAGCGCAGTACTAGATTGGCAGTTAGGTTTTATCATTTTCCTGTTGAAATTTCAAGAGATAACCGTAAGTTCTATACTCATATTTTTTTCTCTCTCACTCTACACTTTTCGAATTCTCTACGGCCTTCTTACTTTTTTGTCAACTACGATCTTCATCCGATCGTGTTTGTCTTTATTGTTCTCTTTTTCCGAAATAATTTTTCTCCATTTCTTTCACTGTCAATAAACCATTTCGACTTATTGGCTTTATCGTCCTGTTTGAGATTAAATAATTAAAATGAGACCAACAGCAAACATCTAACATTGTTTTGTAATATAATTCAATATCAGAGTTAAAGCAATTATAAAAATTGATACAAACCGATGTTTCCGGAATTACCTTTAAAAAACATTAAAGATTTCAGTCTTCATAAGCCCCTCCCCGAATTTATTCACTTTCCTGTTAAATTCTATCTTCCTATACCAAAGCACTTTTTTATATCCTCTGGAAACGGAAAATCAAATTTCTACATGAATAAAGTATGTGTGTTGTGGTGCAGCGGATATCGGCTGGGACGAGAAAGCGGGGAGCCGATTTCAAAATCCAGTTGAATTCATTGCATTCACTTATCCGTTTCTTCCCTCCAGTTATGGGTTAAATAACAAGACAGATTGGGTTCTATAGCCTTGGATGGCAACCACTCTACCGCAGAGAGCAATGGCAAACTACTGCGGGATAATCTTCTGCTCAGTCAGTCATGTCTCTTTCGAGATATGATCACCCAGGAGTCTCTCACGTGTGGCACTTAACCGACTGACTGACATAAATAAAAGCTATTGTCCGTTGATTTTAATTTACAAATCATTTGTTTTTGTGTATAAACCAAAAACACCTTTCGTATTTTGCATGCATAAATCCAAAATAGGTAAACATATTTACGCTCTTTTCATTCGGACTATTGTCCTCATCTTTGTTGTGAGTAGTGTAAATAGTATAAATAATGATAACTCATCATCGAAAATATTCACATAGATTTTTTTTTTTTTTTTAATCATTTCACCCCGAGCAAGGCAGAAACGCCACTGATGTGCAGGGGGTTACATAAATGTAGAAAGATTAATTAGAAAAGAGTGAGGAGTACAAGCTAGTTAGAAAGGAACAATAGAAAGCTGAGAAAGCAGGTGCAATGACAGATACATGGGCGGAGAGAACGTAAAGATTATACAGGGGAGGGGAGAGAGCTAGAGTCCAGTGGTTAGTAGGTGAGTATTAACTTTGCTTTTAAATTTCTGGAGGTCGTAGCCGTCAGGAAAGCAAGAATACGGGAGTGAGTTCCACAGGCGGGAAGTGCGATAGAGGAAGGATACGCATAATTCTGAACGTTTCTCATTTTAACTTGTTAGATATTAAAAAAGCACACAATAGTAATTTTGGATATATTTTAAGAACGTTTTAAATCGTATCACAATAATTTAGTGTCTTCTTTGAAGATTTAATTTTGCATTAATTTATAAGAAAAAAGCATACAGTTATTTGGAATACTGAAAGCAAGTTTCAAACTATATTAATGTCAGTTTTTATTAACATTTAATCATTATTTTTGTCAACATTTAGTTCCGTCACGTGTGATATTACGTGTGATATCACGTGTGATATCTTTCGGTAAAGATATAAAGTAGCTGCAATAGAAATAAAGTCTGAAAGTTTTTACTTTTTACTTAAGGAATAAACAAAATGTACTTGTTTAGGGCAATTAAGCTCAAGAGGTTATTTAGATTTTGTTACCCACATATGATGAAATCCCACTTAAATTTCCGAACGTAGCAAGAGGCAGCTGAAATACAGAATATCAAAAATGATAACTGTTGATTTTATTCACAGTTTCCTGTATTAAACTAGCTGATAAGCCCTACAACAAATCTATTTGATAATACATCACAAATTATCCCCTTCATTTTCATTCATTAGTGTTGTGGACCCGGTTAAAGGTCCAGCAAGAATAACGCAAAAACAACCAAATAGAAAATTACGAATATATATTAAATACGGAAAGAATACAATATTTGGAACGTGGTTAGTAGGAACGATAATACGAGTTAGTGTGGAATACTATGATTCGACCCTCGGCCTTAGAACTGGGACTCGTAATGGTTGTTAAGGTAGCAGTGTTCATAGACCGACTCTCGGCTGATTTCGGTCCGTTCTGAGGGCGCTCTCCTCAGGCTACTTCCCCTCACCTCTTGTGAGGGGAGTTATAAGTAATGGTTGGAAGAGTTCATTCAGTCTGTCGGTGATGCCGCCATGACACCCCCTCCCAATCATTTTTTTTTCTGTGTAGGAAGCTTTAATACTTTTTGGAAGGAAAGACTAAAAGAAATAATGAATGAAAAGACTTTTATTTCCTATGTTTAGCACATCGGAATGAATAGTTATCTTTCTGGATATTGAAGTTTTCTTTTCTTTTCCTCTTCATCTTCTTCTTCTTCTTCTTGTTATCATTATTATTATTATTATTATTTTTATTATTATTATTATTTTCGTGGACCCGGTTAAAGGTCCAGTAAGAATAACGCAAAACAACCAAATAAGAAAATACGAATATATATTAAATACGGAAAGAATAACTTAGATCACTGGTGCCCCCTAGGTTCGAATTTGCACGAGAAACTAGATTAGCAACTAGATCCCACCCTTTTACAATGAAACCGATAAAATGCAACCGCAACTTCTACTCCAACAGTTTCTTTTCTCGCACTTCCCAACTGTGGAATTCCCTTCCACATGACTGCTTCCCCGACAACTACAATCTCCAGGATTTTAAATGTAAGGTCAATAGACACCTCCTAACAAACTAACTCACTTCCATTCTTTCAAAAACTCTTCCCACCCACCCAACTATCTATCACCCCCACCTTCTGACATTTCCTATATCTAACCACTCTTTCTATTTACCGTCCCCTATGTAGCCCCAAGCCCAATAGTGGCAGTGTAATAACTTGCTTGGCGTGAAATGATTAAAAAACATACTTGCAACTTGGTTAGTAGGAACGATAATACGAGTTAGTGTGGAATACTATGATTCGACCCTCTGCCTTAGAACTGGGACTCGTAATGGTCGTTAAGGTTGCAGTGTTCGTAGACCGACTCTTGGCTGATTTCGGTCCGCTCTGAGGGCGCTCTCCTCAGGCTAATCTCTCTCTCACCTCTTGTGAGGGAAGGTGTAAGTAATGATTGGAAGAGTTCATTCAGTCTGTCGGTGATGCGGTCATGACAATGACTCAATCTATTTCATTTCTGTGCCACTTCCGTTTGAGACAGGGGCAGCGATCTAAAAATTCCTATCCCTTGTGGCCCCGAGTAGTTTTTCGCTTTTTGATAAATCTCACATCGTTCCGGGTTTCTCCATCAATTCACATAAGCTCATCAAATGCCTTTTCCTATTTCACCTACTCTCAGTAGGTCTTGTGAGAGTCAAGTTTTTCAAGCCTTTCTTTCTCATTATGTTTCTAAGAAATTTCAGCTATTTTTTATGATTATGATTCTGAGTATTCTTTTCGATGAAACTTTCGTTAAGATTTCTCGTTGCTTACTCACGTCATCCATGGAATTCTCATTATCTGCCTGTAGAACCTCATTTCTGCTGAGGAACACAGAACTTGGGTAATCCATTCTTTGTTTATAACGATCTTTTTTTGTTTCTCACCACTTTGCTTAGCTTTTCCCGTGCCTCTTTTGCTCGCCCAGTGTGTGTTCGGATTTCGGTGTCACATTTAACCATATCGATAAGAATTCATGTCAGACTGAGCGTTCATGTATAAAGTTTATATTAGATAGATTTGCTGATTTATGGAAAATGTTTCTTGTGTTTGATTCTTGTTTAAATTGTTATTCAGCAAGAAATGAAAAATAAAAGACTAAAAGTCTTAGATATAAAATTGTACACGTTTGTACATAAGGTGGCGAAGTACTAAATGTACGAATTTATTTTGAATATTGATAATTGATTATTTCAGATTCAATCCATTCAGAAATTCGTTTCAGGTATTTCTTAGCCAGAAGATACTTACAGTAACGAATGAGTTTAGTTTCTGTGGATCCATCTCCCATGAAGATCTCGCCTTTTACACTTAAATCTCTCCGGTCAAATAGTCGCAGGTTGTCACCTCATGAATATATGTAATGGAATCCGAATAAATCCGATATGTTGAGGAGGCAAATAAATTTTAACATTTTTTGTTTAATAATATAAAGTTTTTAATGGATACTTTAAAAGTATAAATGAATATACAGTTGCGGCCATAATATAAGGAACGGAAACAACAAAGACATAAAAATGTGTATCACTTAAAAAGTAATGCATGATTAGAAACGAAAATTTTACCGAATAAAGATTAGGGTGTAATGCATGAATATTATGCTTATTTAATATTATACTTAATTTAATATTTACTTAATCTATTCTTAAATTCTATGCTTATTAAAATGAAGTACTTATGATAAATAAAGTTTTACTTATTGTTGAAAAGCTTCATCGATTTTTTTAACAATTTAAATTAAAAGTTTATGCAATTTATTAACATCATACCCTAACTTTTGTCCAGTAGCTTATTTTCTTTGTTCTCTTTAATCTTTATTTTAAAAAAAAACAAACTATTAAGTAAATATTAAATTAAGTATAATATTTAATAAGTATAATATTCATGCATTACACCCTAATCTTTATTCGGTAATTTTTTTTTTTTTTTAAGTAATACACATATTTATGTCTTTGTTGTTTCCGTTTCTTCTATTATGGCCGCTGCTGTATACTAAATGTATATCGGGAATGCTTTAATCGCTAGATCGTCCACAGTAAATTTGCGTCCTGGTTCTTAGAACTTTCTTGGTAGATTTTCTATCAGCGCAATTTAGGGTGCTTAATAACAAAACGATGAAAATATAAACAAAAAGAAATTAAATTAGCTAGACTATATGCCCAAAAATAAATAAATAAATAAACAAACTTCTGTGGTGAAGTAATCTCGAGTTTACAGATTGTGGGTTAAACTTGCAGACGACTCTGCAGGATGGTCGTCGCAGGCTGTGACCGAGTCAGCAACTCCACCGATGGTGCGGTGGTTGTTCGGCTAACCACTCCTCTCTCTTCCGATCCAATGGAGAACAAAACACAAGTACACAATATGACTGGGAACGCCGTGATGGTGTAATGGTTACCAAGCTCGTCTTGGTCGAACCAGTCGTAGTGAGTTCGATTCTCACTGGGTATTCCATACTTTCGACTTTGTACCATGTCTAAGCTGCCATTTAAAAAAATTACCATACGTACACAATGACATTATTATTTCAATTTTGTTATACTTTTCGTTTCACCATTTTACGATTAGTCATTTTTTTATCCCCACTCTTTCTCCCCGATGTTTAATATTTAAAATAAATTTATATATACTTATACTCTCAGCGGGCCTCAAATGGAATGACTATATCGAATCCATTGCTAAATCCACTGCTATGAAAGTGGGTTCTCTGTGCAGGGCCAGGAAGTTTTTTCGTCCGAATCTATTCTGCACATATATAAATCTGCCATCCGCCCGTGTATTGAATACTGCTGCCACATCTGGTCGGGTGCCCCTGCTATTCTCCTCGGGTTTCTTGACAAAATACAACGGAGAATCTGTAATGTGATCGATACCGACTTGGCTGACCGCCTGCAGTCACTCTCTCACCGGCGTAACGTGGCTTCCCTGTGCCTCTTCAATAAATACTTTCACGGCTTCTGCTCCGATGAACTTAGATCACTGGTGCCCCCTAGGTACGAATTTGCACAAGATACTAGATTAGCAACTAGGTCCCACCCTTTTACAGTAAAACCGATAAAATGTAACCGCAATTTCTACTTCAACAGCTTCTTTTCTCGCACTTCCCGCCTGTGGAATTCCCTTCCGCATACTTGCTTCCCCGACAGCTACAATCTCCCGGAGTTTAAATGTAAGGTCAATAGACACCTCCTAACACACTAACTCGCACCCATTCTCTCAAGCACTCTTCCTATGTACCTCCTTACTCGTCTATCACCCTCCTTCTGACATTTCCTATATCCAATCGCTCTGTCAGCACCTTCCCCTATATAACCCCCTGTGCAATAGTGGCAGTGGAATGCCTTGCTTGGAGTGAAATGATTAAAAAAAAAATGGACGTTTATAAAGCGTTAATAGATTCTTTTACTCCTACAAGTTATTTGAGTATAGAAAGTGTTAGAAAGACGTTTTCTTGAATGTGTCTAATGTTTTAACACGAAATAGAATAAAGAAAGCTTAGTCTTTCAGAAATTTAAAGTAAGATTGTATTGCGCCAAACGGTAAAGTTCGAAAATCTGACTGTTTGCTTCAAAATTCAAACACGAACACAATAGCCAGTAACGAAAACTGCAGCTACTGTGAGAATCACTACCTTTTTTATTTAAGTTTAGTATATTAAAAAATAAAAAAATTCAAGAAAAAAATGGTGTGTTGAACTAATTTTTCAAGTGAAGATGTCATTCTCCTGCATTTAAATCGACATTAACAAACTTGATTGAATTTTAATTATTGGTACCGACAAAATAAACATCATGGCCTTAGCCAGTATTCAGAATCTCATCATTTGCACCTATGTTAACAAGAAAAAAATACAGATAAGCAATAAATAAAAATGTTGCATCTACTTCGTAGGTTTCAGACCAATACACTTACTACCAAGCTTGTACTTTACATTTTCTGTCGAAGCGTTCTGTTTAGATTTTTTCAACGAGAAGAATAAAAAAAGAAAACATTGATACAAAAAGTAACGTTCTTTCTCGCCGCCTCCATTTTGACAGTGATCAATCGGGAATGAAACCCGAACGAGTGAGTTTCTTCAACACGACGAAAGCTTAGCTGCGAGCCCAGGCCACGAGATACGGCCGGTGGGGACCGTAAAACCATCCGGTGGCTTCTCGCATCTGTGCAATGTGTTTGCCGTTAACCGGCGAATCTAAGATTGGAATTGGCTGCCACACCAGTTGCCTAGCTACAGGCCTACGACGCATACTGCTTACTAGCCAGCCGGCGACGGGACAGCCTCCATCCTTCTGCAGGATTTCGCCGGGCCAATAAAGCTGGATTAGTGACAACAGTGTCAGTCTAATCGGGAAATGACTTACGACAGTTGTAATTTGATTTTTACGAAGCTCGGGGATTTCTCGAGATTGGCGAGAGATCGATCGTTCACATAACATCGCTTCTAGTTGGAGAAACAGAAAAGTTAAGGGTGTGGAAGATAGCGTGAGGTAGTGAAAGGATAAAAACAGAGCGATATAAAGTGGTTAGATGTAAACTTTTAAAATGTGGGGAGCTATAAATGTTACAGAGAAAGAAGAGATCGAATTTAACGGATGTGAAGTTGGCGAGAGCGGGGAGACATAGATAAAACAAAAAGAAAAATACAATTAAAAGCTGAGGAGAAGAATTTGCCGAAGCAAAAGTTTATTGATGAACAAAAAGGAAAATAATGATAAAAATAAAAATAAATCTAAAATATTAGAATCGGTAATCATTTTGGTTAGAGACAAAACCTCCGGATGAAGTTTAATACAATTTTGTTTTTAAATCATATTTCGATTAACACTATTTGATCTTGTCACATTTGATAATGTCCGTTACAGACGTTGGTAGCTTCTACTGTCGGAGGTGGAAATAGAGGCCTATTTATGGCGTAGTAGCTGCCAAAGAGCTTGCTCATCAAAACACTTATCGGTTAAAGACAGTCAGGTACATTTTTAATATGCCTTGTTATTTTCATTTGTTTCTTTTAATCATTTGAAGGTAATAAAGTCACGAACATGCAAGAAGAGCAAACATACGAGAAGAAAAATATTATTTGAGGAGAGAGAACAACAAATTACAGGAATAAAGAATACAGACTATATATTCTGTATATACAGAATAGATATATTTTCTATATACAAAATATATATATTCTGTATATATGTTTTCTAATTTTAAATGCAAATTTTAAATTTGCATTATTTTTCTAATTTAAAATGCAAATTTAAAATTCTGTATATATATTTTTTCTAATTTTAAATGGAAAATATTTTCGCATTTAAATTTTTTTTAAGTTAGAAAACAGTTCAACAATTGAGAGAAGAAACTATTAGCCAAAAAATTATGTTTACATATAAAAGAAAAATAACGAGACCTAGCTACTGATCTAGTAAGGCATTTAAATACATAAATCAAGGCATCAAAGAGGAAAACTCACCAGAACATTTACCGTAAAATATTTACAGAAGCGACACAGAGAAGCTACATTACTGGGTCGGGAAAGAGACTGAAGTCGACGTATCAGAACAGGGCCAATAACATTGCAAATGCAAGGCCGAATAGTAAGTAGACTTATAAAATTACAAGATACGTGATTCTGGTGATAAAAGATTTCAAGCACGACAATGTAAATCAAATTTCCTTCAGCCACACTTAGCAATTTATTCAATATAATATTTTTACTTCATGTCAGTGGAAAAAATTAACCCGAGCAGAAGCAATGAGTTATTCTCCTAACAGAAAGCAAAAGAGTTTTTTTTAAACTCTAAAAAAAGAGGAGTTTCGTTTTGGAGGTGTTAAAATGAAGAAGCCATATCTTGCCTCAGTTAACAACGGATTGTAGTAAGCAGGGAAGAACAGTGTCGTTGTAAACTCGTAGCTTGGCTCTCTACAATTTGCTATCCTGGGCATGACGGTAAACTGCATACGGCAGCAAGGCCTCTGATTGGGAGTTTGTGAGGAGCATGGAACCACCTCTTAATTGCTGTTGTTCCCAGGTCCACCCTGACTCAGAGTGGTAGCACCTGTTAAGGCCCCAATAATTGGTAAATAGTTAACCCCCTAAACTGGGGTCAAAACACTATGAAAGTATAAAAATAGACTTTTATAGAAAAATATTACCGACAAGACATCTTTGAAGAAAAAAAATATTACCATAACACATTTTTTGAAGGAAAAAAACTATTGCCATAATACATTTTTACGGAAAAAATTATTTCCAGTAATACATTTTCGAATAAAAATCTAGAAGGCATTTTCAGTTTTCTAAAATAAAAAAAAAACAATAAAAATAATTTTTCATTAAAATGTGACTAAACAACCTTCTCACTATAACCGTACATTAAAGGTATACCTTAAAACCCCACCTTTTTGGCATTAAATAACCCACAGATGTGTTGATATGCCATTAAACAAAACTCAAAATCAAACTCTCTACAATTTTCTCTCCTTTGTGGGATATTTTATTTTTTATTAATTAATTAATTTTTATTTTATTTTTATTAATTAATAAATTTTTATTAATTAATTTATTTATTTTGTTATTTCCCCTAAACCCTGACCTGTCAACCATTTTCACGAGCGCATTGTTTATTCGATTTTTCTTCTATTTTTCTTGCTTTCAATGCATCCTGTAAGTGTTAAAATTTTCCAAGCCCTTTTTCCTCAATATATCGCCTAGAAATTTCAACTTTTTATTTTTTATGTTCAGACTAAATGTCCTTTTTTTCCCCAGTTTCTATAAAATTTCATAATTTTGTGTATCTTTCTGTAGAACCACATCTCTATTGCTTGAAGTCCCTTTGATATTGTCCCGCATTCACTGACGTATAGGGTGGACCCAAAAAACGGGAACTTTTTAACTTTCCAATAAAAACCAAGAGTGATGGAAAAATATTTTATTCAAAGTAACTGAAGCTTAAAACATGCCATTTAATAAACAATGATGGAATTTTCATTTTACGAATGCATTTTTGAAATCCGCTGAAAGTGACGCTGACAGTGACTGAGATTCCTTGTTCATTTTCAAAAAAATAAAGTCTGATAACTCCATGTAATGATACTGTCACCTTACTAGAGTGTAAACGGCGTTCATGAACTTCATAAGGATTTGTGCCTGCCCAGTAACGGTAGCTCTGCTTATTCACGTAACCTGTGAGATGAAAATGGGCCTCATCTGACATCCATACCTTGCTTAGAAATTAATCTTGATCCATGGTTACTGAAATGGCAGAGTGTTTACTTCGTGAGGTCACTGTTTCGCAGTGCTGCCACTTGCTCATGTCAGCCAGTACACACTTCAAAAATTCTCATGTTTTTTGCTCAGTCAGTTAAAGTGCCATACGTGATACACGCTTGGGCGATCATGTCTCTTTCGAGACATGACTGACTGGGCAGAAGATTATCCCGCAGTAGGTTGCCATTGCTTTCTGCGGTAGACTGGTTGTCGACCAAGGCTATAGAACCCAATCTGTCCTGTTATTTAACCCATAACTGGAAGGAAGAGACAGATTAGTACCTTTCCCAAGGGTATTTGCTCACACTGTATAAAAGAACTGATTTTGACTGTTTAGTACTCCTTTCTTTGTCTCTCATGAAATTTTCCCGTTTCTTAAAATTTGCTTAAAGTCATATTTTACTCTCCTAATTTAAAATATTTGCTAGATATTTAATATACATATGTGTATATTTAGCTTCCTTTTATTATCTCCAAATTGCAATTCACATATTGCAATTCACATGCAATTCACATATTGTAATTCACATATTGCAATTCACATATTGTAATTCACATATTACAATTCACATATTGTAATTCACATGTTATAATTCACATATTGCAATTCACATATTGTAATTCACATATTGCAATTTTACTATTGTAATTTACATATTGTAATTCATATTGCAATTCACATATTGTAATTCACATGTTACCAGTTACATATTATGAAAAATTCATATTGTAATTCACATATTGCAATTCACATATTGTAATTCACATGTTACAATTCACATATTGTAATTCACATATTGCAATTCACATATTGCAATTCACATATTACAATTCACATATTGTAATTCACATATTGTAATTCACATATTGCAATTCACATATTGTAATTCACATATTGCAATTCACATATTGTAATTCACATATTGTAATTCATATTGCAATTCACATATTGCAATTCATATTATAATTCACATATTGCAATTCACATAATATCAATTCATATTCTAGCAATTCATATTGCAATTCACATATTGTAATTCACATATTGCAATTCACATATTACAATTCACATGTGCAATTCACATGTTACAATTCACATATTGCAATTCACATATTGTAATTCACATATTGCAATTCATAATTAAAATTCACATATTATGATTCACATATTACATTCACATATTGCAATTCACATATTGTAATTCACATATTGCAATTCACATATTGTAATTCACATATTATAATTCATATTGCAATTCACATATTGTAATTCACATATTGCAATTCACATATTGTAATTCACATATTGTAATTCACATATTGCAATTCACATATTGCAATTCACATATTGTAATTCACATATTGTAATTCACATATTGCAATTCACATATTGTAATTCACATATTATAATTCACATATTGTAATTCACATATTGTAATTCACATATTACAATTCACATATTGTAATTCACATATTGCAATTCACATATTGCAATTCACATAATTACAATTCACATATTGCAATTCACATATTGCAATTCACATATTACCCATTTACATATTGTAATTCACATATTGCAATTCACATATTGTAATTCACATATTGTAATTCACATGTACAATTCACATATTATAATTCACATATTACGAATTCACATATTGTAATTCATATTACCAATTCACATATTGTAATTCACATATTGTAATTCACATATTGCAATTACACATATTGTAATTCACATATTGCAATTCACATATTGTAATTCACATATTGTATTCACATATTGCAATTCACATATTGTAATTCACATATTGCAGTTCACATATTGTAATTCACATATTGTAATTCACATGTTGCAATTCACATATTGTAATTCACATATTACCCAATTCACATGTTGCAATTCACATATTATGAATTCACATATTGCAATTCACATATTGCAATTCACATATTCGCAATTCACATATTGTAATTCACATATTGTAATTCACATATTGCAATTCACATATTATAATTCACATATTGCAATTCTAATATTGTAATTCACATATTGTAATTCACATATTACCAATTCACATATTGCAATTCACATGTAATTCACATATTGCAATTCACATATTGCAATTCACATAATGTAATTCACATATTGCAATTCACATATTGCAATTCACATATTGCAATTCACATATTGTAATTCACATATTGTAATTCACATATTGTAATTCACATATTGCAATTCACATATTGTAATTCACATATTGTAATTCACATGTTACAATTCACATATTACAATTCACATATTGTAATTCACATGTACAATTTCACATATTGCAATTCACATGTTATAATTCACATATTGCAATTCACATGTACAATTCACATGTTATAATTCACATATTGCAATTCACATGTACAATTCACATATTGCAATTCACATATTGCAATTCACATATTGTAATTCACATATTACAATTCACATATTGCAATTCACATATTGTAATTCACATATTGCAATTCACATGTGCAATTCACATCATTGCAATTCACATATTGTAATTCACATATTGCAATTCACATATTGTAATTCACATATTTGTAATTCACATGTGCAATTCACATATTGCTTGTAATTCACATATTGCAATTCACATATTGTAATTCACATATTGCAATTCACATATTGCAATTCACATATTGCAATTCACATATTGCAATTCATATTGTAATTCACATATTGCAATTCACATGTGCAATTCACATATTGCAATTCACATATTGTAATTCACATATTACAATTCACATATTACAATTCACATGTGTAATTCACATATGTGCAATTCACATATTGTAATTCACATATTGTAATTCCCATATTGCAATTCACATATTGTAATTCACATATTGCAATTCACATATTGTAATTCACATATTGCAATTCACATATTGCAATTCACATATTGTAATTCACATATTGTAATTCACATATTGCAATTCACATGTATTGTAATTCATATATTGCAATTCACATATTGCAATTCACATATTGTAATTCACATATTGCAATTCACATATTGCAATTCACATATTAATTCACATATTGCAATTCATATTGTAATTCACATATTGTAATTCACATATTGTAATTCACATATTGCAATTCACATATTGTAATTCACATATTGCAATTCACATGTGCAATTCACATGTGTAATTCACATATTGCAATTCACATATTGTAATTCACATATTGTAATTCACATATTGCAATTCACATATTGCAATTCACATATTATAATTCACATGTTACAATTCACATATTGTAATTCACATATTTTAATTCACATATTGCAATTCACATATTGTAATTCACATATTGCAATTCACATATTGTAATTCACATATTGTAATTCACATATTGCAATTCACATATTGCAATTCACATATTGTAATTCACATATTGCAATTCACATATTGTAATTCACATATTGCAATTCACATATTGTAATTCACATATTGCAATTCACATATTGTCATTCACATATTTTAATTCACATATTGTAATTCACATATTGCAATTCACATATTGTAATTCACATATTGTAATTCACATATTGCAATTCACATATTGTAATTCACATATTGCAATTCACATATTGTAATTCACATATTGTAATTCACATATCGCAATTCATATTGTAATTCACATATTGCAATTCACATATTGTAATTCACATATTGTAATTCACATATTGCAATTCACATATTGTAATTCACATATTGCAATTCACATATTGTAATTCACATATTGTAATTCACATATTGCAATTCACATATTTTAATTCACATATTGCAATTCACATATTGTGAATTTTCACATGTGTAATTCACATATTGCAATTCACATATTGTAATTCACATATTGCAATTCACATATTATGTGGTACATATTGTAATTCACATGTGCAATTCACATATTATTGTAATTCACATATTGTAATTCACATATTGCAATTCACATATTGTAATTCACATATTGCAATTCACATATTGTAATTCACATATTGCAATTCACATATTGCAATTCACATGTACCTTAATTCACATATCACCGAATTCACATGTAATTCACATATTGTAATTCACATATTGCAATTCACATATTTTAATTCACATATTGCAATTCACATATTGTAATTCACATATTGTAATTCACATGTGCAATTCACATATTGTAATTCACATATTACGCAATTCACATATTTTAATTCACATATTGCAATTCACATATTGCAATTCACATATTGTAATTCATATTGCAATTCACATATTGCGCGCATGTTTTCGCTGACGACCATAACTTTACTAACTTCTGTATTCTGCTATCAACACTGTGTCATCTGAATATCAGTCAGTTAAAGTGCCATACGTGAAACACGTTTGGGCGATCATGTCTCGAAAGAGACATGACTGACTGGGCAGAAGATTATCCCGCAGTAGGTTGCCATTGCTTTCTGCGGTAGACTGGTTGCCAGCCAAGGCTATAGAACCCAATCTGTCCTGTCGTTTAACCCATAACTGGAAGGAAAAAACGGATCAATACCTTTCCCAAGGGTATTTGCGAGTCAGTGAATGCAATGAATTCAACTGGAATTCGAACTCGGCTCCCCGATTTCTCGTTCCGAGCCGATATCCACGGTACCACAACGCACATATCAAATGTTGCAAAAATTATGGCCGTTAATAATGAATCCTTGCAGGAATTCTAATACTCTCAGAATAATCTCACTGTAAACATTTTAAAAATTTTGTTGAAAAGACACATCCTTATGTTACACCTTCTACTTTTGCATATTTACAGATTTCTTTTTTCCTGCTTTATGTTAATGACTAGCAGTATAGCCCGGCTTTGCTCGGGTGTAATGAAAGCTTTAAAACTAATCCATGGTCCTGGAGCTCAAACTCTTTGGACGTTGGCATGAAAGACTAAAAAGCAATTTCCAGTTAAAGCGAAACCGTAGACTGAAAGAAAAATGAATGGATGTAAGTCAAATCTTGATTTTCTGCTATCGATAACAAATAAGATTTTTTTCCTCGTAAACTGAATTTTGAAGGCTAAATAAGTCCTCTGAGTAAATGGTATCATGGCTGAGACTAAGAACTATAATTATACCAACTTAGAGCCAAACCTGAAGCAAAAACTAAAATAAAAGGGCGGAAAAAAATACAGACATACAGGCAGATAAACAGACACACACACAAACATCATGCCGTTTCTATATATATATATATATATATATATATATATATTATCGATTTTCTGCACTATTGTAAGAACTGCAACCTTGAAACTTCTGAATATTGTTTCTTATGTCTTTGTCTATGAGTGTATCAAATTTGATAAAAATCGGACCACTCGTTCTGTAACCCGAGTTTTTCGATTATCGATTTTCGATATTTATCAGGGATACCTCGACACAAAACCTAGCTAAGAACACTCGCAGACGTTTATAGTACAACTGTGTAAATTTTCAAGAAAATCGGTTCAGCCGTTTCGGAGTCTATAGTTAACGGACACACACACACGCGCGCAGACATACACACACACACACACACACACACACACACACATACACACACATAGAAAGTTCCTTTTATAAATAAGTTTAAATAGATTTGCCTAAGAAACTACTCCGATGTATAGTAAATATCTATGCAGATGATACAACGCTGTGTATGGGTGCACCAAAAATCTGGATGACCAGTAGCTGAACTCTCCTTTGTTCCAGCTCCAACAATTCAATGTTGGAAGAAATGGCTGGTCACATTCAATATTTCAAAGATCAAATCAGTATTATTCCATCACCAAACAAATATTTAATTATCTTATATCACGATGAATAGGGGTTTTCTCAAGGTATCGCCTTGTCTTGAACGCCTATTGCAATTTAGTTCACCTCTAATCCCTCCAGTGGAACCTGTACAGTCATCCATCGATAAGGAAGATGGGAAAAAGATAGCTTCCTTGTATGGCACTAGTAAGTGCGATACAAGGAAGCTATCTCCTGATATGTTCTGTCTCTGCCAGCGTCAGATCAGACTGAAAAGCGGGTACTGCTTTCATATCTGGACTGGAACTGCCCAGGCTTCATTCTCTAGTCTTGATAGTCCCAAAGTGTCTTCGTAGCCTTGTTGATGATGAATTATCTCCCACCCTACAACCAAAGGAAATGTTACTCGACTTTCGTTATTCTATCGCTATTTCCATGGAAGATGTTCAAATGAGCGATATTCCTTAGTTATGCAAGTCCTAACACTCACAATATAGACCCACTCTGTTCCGAACACCGAGGCGAATCATCCTCATTCCTTTCGTATTCCATTAGTATGAAGAAGATTCCATTTGAACAATTCTTCTTAATAAATGCTAATTTCTGGAACAGACTTTCAATAAAATATCTTCTTGACTATTTCAACCGCACCAGATCTATATTGTGCCCAACAAATATCAGCACAATATTCCACCCTCTAGTGAGTGGAGAGAGAGGGACATGTATTGAGTTACAACCCTGTTTATTTTTGTCTGCCAACTGGACGCTAGTTGGAAACATCCAAGCGAAGGTGAGTTTCACATTCTTAATTGTTCAGTTTGTAACAAGTAATTCCTTCAACATTAAAGAACGAAATCTAAGTTTGATTGCTAGATTTCATACGCTCGAATATGGTATTAAAATAAGAACTTATTTTTTTAAAATATTTGTGGTAACCATGGGTATTAAACACGCTTTAATTCAGTAGGTTCACACTTCATACTAAATAATTATAAAACAGCAATAACGGTGTTTTGTAATGTTTTAAATAAGCAATAACACAGCGTAGAACCATAAATGATGTCGTAATTATCCAAATATGGAACTGAGTTGCTTGGTCTTCCAAAAATATGTCACCCAATCCGTGTGCCCCACGAAATTGAAATGAACAAGATGACCCTACCAAACTCCCAGAAATAGGATTATGATTGATCTTTCTTAGATATTCTCATAAACTTGGCTTTTTTTTTTGTACCGCTCATAGAAGACTCTACCTGAGGTGATTCTTGGTATGGGTATAAAATGAATATTTGCAAAAAAAAGGGTACCACCGAATCTATCAGGATACATTCAGAGCTAATCATATGCACAACTGTGACATAAAGGCGATTGCTTCTCAAGCTTGTCAGTCAAGATAGACGCATCCACGCGTTTTGTTTTTGTTTTTGCTCATCATCGGTTACTGAGAGAAGTGAATGTATGTCGACCATTTATTATTATTATGTCACTTTTCATTATAATTCGATTTTTGCTACGGCCGCACTACCTAACAAGTCTTCAGAAAGACCGAAAGGTCGTGGTCTGTTGTTATGGCTCCATTTCATGTTTTTCTATCTCCCCTAACATCCCTAGCGTTATATAAACAAACTTCTCCTTAGTGTGTGGGCTGTACTTAACAAGACAATGTTTTGTATATCTCTTAAGCTGGGGTTCTCATAGATTCATTCAATGTGTTTTTTTATCCATTTTTTATCATTCCAAGTGCACCTACTATCACTATCAACGAATTTTAACGAAACTTGGTTATCAGCAACCGACAGTTTAAAATGAATAATAATAAAAAATAATTTTCAAACAATTCATTTCATATATATATATATATATGTGTGTGTGCGTGTGTGTATATATATATATTTATATATATATGTATATATTATTATCATTATTATTGTTATTTTTTCATCATATTTTGATTTCTGCTTTGGTCTCACTACCAGCCAAGTCTGCGGGGAGACCTAAGGCAGGTCGTGGCGTGTTGTTATGACTCCATTTAATGTTTTTCTATCTTCCCTATCATCCCTAGCATTACATAGATAAAGTTTTCCTTAGTGTGTGGGCTGTACTTAATAAGACAATTTTTTGTATATCTCTTAAGCTAGGGTTTCCAGGGATTCTTTCAATGTGTTGTTCTGTTCCATTTTTTATCATTCCAAGTGCACCTACTATCACTGGCACAACTCTTGTTTTCAATTTCCACATTTATTTTCTATTTTAATTTCCAGGTCTTTATATTTTGACAGTTTTTCGAATTTCTTGGTTGCTATGTTACAATCCGCTGGACGAGCCATATCAACTCATAGGCAAGGCTTTTCTTTTTGATTTTTAACAATAATGTCCGGCCTATTTGCTTAAATTTTTCTGTCTGTGTAGATGGTGTAATCCCATAGAATGGTTACATCTTCTATTTCTGTAACCGGTGCTGGGTGATGTTCATACCAGTGTTTGTTTACAGATTTTCCATAATGATTGCACATTGTCCAATGTAAATATTACCCATTTGGAGCAAGTACAGAACATCCTGGGATTAGATGGTCTAGCGTTTCTGGGTATTTATTACAGAACCTGCATTTTGGATCCCCATTATTATGTATAATATTTTTCTGAAAGTTCCTAGTAAAATGACTTTTGTATTGCGCTGCAAAAATAAAACCTTCAGTCTCAGATTTTAGTCCAGATGCACGTAACCGTCGATGAGTATTAACTTTGTCAACATTGGATTTATTAACACGTTCTGGATATTGTCCATACAGAGGTTTGTCTTGCAGCGTTGTTTCATCTGTTCAAGAGCTTTATCTTTGGCTTTCTTTTTTCATATTTTTTCTGCAATAGTTGGTTCTTGGATTCTGTTTTGCTTTTCTACAGAACCTACTAAATGTAAATCTTGTTTGAATTTACTGACTTCTTTCATTATTGAATACTTTTTCTTTCTGTTTTCATGTTGTTTGACTAATTGTGTCATCCAGTCCTTTGTTGTTTCTATGTATGTTAGTAAGCCAATAGTTGTTGTCTGGTATGACAATTCTAGCTGAATAAGACCTCTTTCACCTTCTTTACGGGGGATGTATAGACGGTCTACATCAGCCTTTGGATGATGCATATTATGCTTAGGAAGAAGTTTTCTTGTTTTAGAATCCATTCGTTTGATGTCGTTTACAGTCCAGTTTAACATGTCGAAACTATATTAGACAACTGGGATTGCAAGGCTATTAATAGCCATAATTCTGTTCTGAGAATTCAATTCAGTTTTTAATATCAGTCGTAGCCTTCTATAGTAATCTTTACGCACTATTTCTTTCATTTTTTATAGTGAATTTTTCACTCTCATTTACACCTATATATTTATAAGCTTCTTCTGGTTTTGATTCTTTTATTTTTACAGCAGAGTCTAAGCTAATTGAGGATGTTTCTTGTAGCGATCCACGTAAAACTGTAGCTTTAGCACATTTATTCAAATTGAATTTCATTCCAATGTTTTCGCTGAAGCATTTTACAGTTTGCAGAAGACCTTCCAGCTCATTATCATTCTTAGCATATAACTTTAAGTCATCCATGTAAAATAGATGGCTTATTTTCTTTTGGCCTATTTTATAACCACATTCTGTCTTATTAAGTTGACTGGTTAGTGCTATTAATGATATGCAGAATAGTAAGGGAGATAAAGAATCACCTTGAAATATACCTCTTTTGATGTTTATTTCATCAGACTTATAGGTTCCATTTATATGATTGAGGTAAAGGGTTGTTTTCCATATAGACATGCACTGTTTGATGAAATTGATGATGACGGGTGATATCTTGTATATATTTAAAGTCTTTAAGATCCAGGAATGTGGCACACTATCGAATGCCTTTCGATAATCTATCCAGGCAGTAGTAAGGTTTTTATTTTTGCCTTGTAGCAGTTTTCCAGGATCATTCTTTTAACAAGAAATTCGTCTTTACATTCGTAAGAGCCACGTTTGTACCCTTTTTATTTATTATTATTATTATTATTATTATTAATATTATTATTATTCAGTAAAATGAGGAAAAGAATATAGAATATGAATCTTTATTCTTTATTTCTGGCTTTTCGTGACGATTATCATTTCTTTCAGGCTCGTTCTTTATTTCTATAAAACAAAGGCAAAAGTTATTTATAGATTCCATTCAGATAGAGTTGGTAACCATTCTTTAAGGAATTTAGATACAGCGTAATGGAAGTGTTTACTGGATTGACACATGATGAATGGTGGGTAAAATTTGTTATATCAAATTCTAATTATGAACAGTCGTTGAAGCTGTTTGCTTCCGAACAGTGATCAAAATTCGCTCTTATTTCAGCTTCTGGATTAGTTTTGCCGCTAAACTGTTTTCTGAAAGTTCTTGTCTAAAATCCGGGTTCTTTCAAGTTTTAGTACTCGATAAAAAGACACGTACAAGAGTGACAATTAAATTTATTTCCATCCGCATGTTTAATCGCACACGCAAACTTATATAGCGTCCTGAAATAAGTATAAGATAATTAAGTGGAAGCAAGTAAATATGCGCTCACCCTCCATATATATATATATATATATATATATATATATATATATACACTACTGGCCGTAATGATTAGGCACCCCAGTGTTTTAAAAGAAATGATGTATTTCATCCTATTTTTTAGTATTTATTGCCAAGTGAATAATTGTAAATGAAAATAAAATTTTTCTTTTGTTAATACTGCATAATAACATGGGCATCAAATGAGTTCATAAATATTTAATAATTACCTATATTGCAGTTTCATCAATGAAAGAAGGAAGAAAATTTAAAGTGATTCGGACTAGTTCATCTTTGCTTCCTTGCCTTGTAAAATTTTGCAAAGTAATAACAAAAGAACCCTTCCATTTTCATTTGGAATTATCCGTTTGGCAATAAATACTAAAAATAGTATGAAATACATCATTTTTTTTTTAAATTGTGGTGGCCTAATAATTTTGGCCAGTAGTTTATATATATATATATAATTTGACACTCACATCTAGACGAGAGGAAGAAGAGGGAAAAGGAATAGGGAGAAAGTTTTAAGGGAAAATGAGAAACAGATTTCTGCACACACACACACGAACGCGCGCGTACGCGGGGACACACAAAGAAGAAGATAGACTTAACCCCAATAAAATAGCTCATTAATTATTTTTTTAACTTATTATAAAAATGAGTTAAATGATAAAATTGGCAGTCAATTGCTAAAAACGTCTGGTGATTAGACCGAATGATTAAAATAGTTTCATCTATAAAACCCTGAACTCGGGATCCTGAATATAATATCAATAAGTAAAGTGACAAATATGTATATATTTGTATTAAACCTGATGATATAAAGTGCCTTTTGAAATTTTGTGACATTGTCATTATGATTGTGAATTATTTAAATAAGCAATTAAATGTGCATCAAAATATCAGTTTGTAAAATAAAGTTTCCAAATAATTAACACGTACAAAAAAGACGATGTATTTTTATTATATATTTTAAAAAAATTAATTTATTTCTTCAAAACGGAAAAACTGACATCTGCAAAAATATGTGACCCCACTTCTGTATTTGTTGTAGATTCCGGGTGAGGAACCGCACAAAATAATGAACAACAAAATCAGATAGATAGATAGATAGATAGATAGATAGATAGATAGATAGATAGATAGAACAGACTGACATAGATAGATAGATAGATAGATAGATAGATAGATAGATAGATAGATAGATAGATAGATAGATATGAACAGACTGACATAGATAGATAGATAGATAGATAGATAGATAGATAGATAGATAGATAGATAGATAGAGGTTGTGAATTCCGGGTGAGGAACCGCACAAAATAATGAACAACAAAACAGATATGGAAATAGAAAAGTAGGTTATAATGAACGTAATATACAAATTTGATTGCAGGTTAGTAAATCCAGGAATACTATTAGTAATAAATAAATATATACAAGTCTTGAAGTGAAGTCATTGGAAATAGTATATTCATATATATTATTCTGAGTGGAACTCAGAGCTAGTCTGTGGGTAACTTCGGTATCTCTTGGTAATTTATGTATCAGTTCAGGTACTCTCCGATAACTCGCATGGATCTCTATGAATACACTCCACTGCCAACTGCAACGCTATTTACTCACCTTCCCACGTAAGGCGAGATGTGACACAAGGTCTTTTTAATGTGGGTCTTCCCGGCCATATAGCCAGGCCAAAAATATCTGTCTATCTTTCTCTAGTCGTGATTCTACCCTTCTGCGGAACCACAACTAAGTTAGTGCTCTCCGCCCGAAGGCAGAGAGCAGAAAATGTCAATAGTAGCAGAGGCAACTGACGACTGCAACGGTATTTACCCACCTTCCCACGTAAAGCGAGATGTGACACAAGGTCTTTTTAATGTGGGTCTTCCCGGCCATATAGCCAGGCCAAAAATATCTATCTATCTTTCCCCAATCGTGATTCTACCCTTCGGCGGAACCACGACTGGGTTAGTTCTCTCTGCTCGAAAGCAGAGAGCGCTCTCCATCCGAAGGCATAGAGCTGACAGTGTCGTAGTAGCAGTGGCAAATGCCGACTGCAACTTTTGTTCTCTCTATGGCAGGAGTATATGTACACTCAGTCGAGTCCATTATCGTATTATTAAGTAAGATTTATTTGTTCTTGATTAAATACTTCTCATAGATAACTGCAATCTGTTATTTAGGTAGCTGCTGCTATAATAAAGGTAAAAATAATCTATATAAAAAAAAATAAAAGGAAAATAATTTATTGTCAATATGATATAAACCTAAAATCACAAATAAAAATTGTGAATATACAACAATGTATTTTTCTATTGATTTAGATGATCCTTGCTGGAGGACTTCTAATTTTTGGATGTGATTGTTACAATATATTTAATAATGATATGCAATTTTTGCAATTTATTAGATTCAAGTTATTAGATTAGATCTATTTTTCTTTATTCAGCAAATAATTTTTCAGCAAAGCCAAGTTTGAAACAATGCATCATAATATGCAAATAATTACTCAAGGATAACTAAAGAAATTCAAATTATAAATTTCTAGTTGAGGCAACTTCTGAGTCAGTTTTTCCTTTGAAAACATTTGGAAGATTTCACCCAGGAAAGACTTTTCTGTGTCAGATATTTGATAACCAAGAAAGAATAATGTTTTTTTTTATCCGAATTAAATGGCCTAAGTTCAGTCATGAAGATTGGCAAGGAGAAAGCCGGAAACCACATCCTAAACAGGGAACAAGGGAGGAGCCTCTTAACGTCTATTGAACAGGTTAAGAGGCTCATCCCTTGTTCCCTGTTTAAGATGTGGTTTCCGGCTTTCTCCTTTCCAATCTTCTCACTTTGGTTTTTTTTTTTTCAATTGGAGTAGATTGATCTATCTATTGCCCGGTTCACACTCCACCCACGTCTATTGAACAGGTTAAGAGGCTCATCCCTTGTTCCCTGTTTAGGATGTGGTTTCCGGCTTTCTCCTTTCCAATCTTCTCACTTTGGTTTCTTTTTTTTTTCAATTGGAGTAGATTGATCTATCTATTGCCCGGTTCACACTCCACCCACGTCTATTGAACAGGTTAAGAGGCTCATCCCTTGTTCCCTGTTTAGGATGTGGTTTCCGGCTTTCTCCTTTCCAATCTTCTCACTTTGGTTTCTTTTTTTTTTCAATTGGAGTAGATAGATCTATCTATCGCCCGGTTCACACTCCACCCACGTCTATTGAACAGGTTAAGAGGCTCATCCCTTGTTCCCTGTTTAGGATGTGGTTTCCGGCTTTCTATTTTCCAATCTTTTCACTATTACGTAGCCCCCTGCACATCAGTGGCGTTACCGCCTTGCTCCGGGTGATACGATTAAAAAAAATATCATGTACAAAGGAGAGATCTCACAACAGTATTGGTGAAAAGTAGGTCATAAATTCTGTTGAAACACATTTGGATGCTTAATTACTTAAGTTGACCAAAGAAATGAGAAATCCTGAGTAAGTTGGTTGGTCAATACCAATTAAAAGAGAAGAGAAACCTGCTCAACTACTGTCATTGCATCACAAATCAATAATTCCGATAGGGGAGGAGATATCTGAAGATATCTGAAAGAAGTTATTGACTTTTCATCAGTCTGAACAAAGACGATCTGAGAAAGATTTCAGATCCATCCATTCAATTTAAGACAAGCAATTTACAAACGAAGGGCATTCAACACGACTGCAACTCTTCCTAGAAATTGATGACCATCAAAACTCTCACCAAGAAATACTAGTCAGATAATAAATAAGGCAAAATCCCAACCCACACATCACCTCGAGAGAGATGCAGACCTTTTGCGCAACATCTGGAGTCAATGTACATATGTCTAAAATCAGATAAGAATTGAATGAACATGGCATTCATTGGAGAGCTGCATGAAGGAAACATCTCAGCGAAAAAAAAATGCTGCCCGTTTGAACGTTGCCGGTGAAAATTTAGGCAACTCAGAGGTCTTCTGGAAGTTAATTTTCAGGATAGATGAATCAAAGATAGAATTGTTCAGTTACAATCCAAACCGCTATGCTGGAGAGAAACCAACATTGTCTACCAAGCAAAAAACTTCATTTCTTCAGTGAAACATGGTGATGGAGATGTTAAGATCTGAGACTGCTTTTCAGCTTCTAGATCTGGACGATTCCATATTATCCAGAGCAATATAAATTCTCAGTTTATCACCAAATTTTGGATTAAAATCTCCAGCCATCAGTCAGGAAGTTGAAGCTTGTCTAAAAATGGCTTCTGCAACAAAACAATGACCCTAAGCATGCTAGCACACCTAACAAGAAATTGTTAAAAAGGAAGAGGATTTGTACTTTGTATTGGCCTAGTTAAAGTGCAAATGTCAATCCACTAGAAATGTTGTGGTTAAACCTGAAGCTGGCTGTTCCTGCCAGATGTCCCTCCAAACTCTCTCAAATGGATGAGTTTTGCAATGAGAAGTAGACAAATGTCCTCAACAGCTGAAAGACCTGTAAGTTGCAAATGTCATTCCACTAGAAATGTTGTGGTTAAACCTGAAGCTGGCTGTTCCTGCCAGATGTCCCTCCAACCTCTCTCAAATGGATGAGTTTTGCAATGAGAAGTAAGCAAATGTCCTCAACAGCTGCAAGACCTGTCAGTTGCTAAAGAAAACATTTGGCTAAAGTGATCGCTGAAAAACGAGGTTCTACAAGGTACTAATCAAAGAAGCTCACATATTTTGGCACTTTAATTTTCCTGAAATAAATCCATTATGTTTAAGTGAATAATTATTTTTTTTTGTTTGTGCTCCTTATTTGGAAAGTTCAAAAATAAGACCTTGGGTGCACTTTTAATGGATTATTTTAATTTTGTTCACAATAACAATGATCATACCTGGGAGGGGTCATAAATTTTCAAGCGACACTATATGTAGATTAAAGGACAGTAACAAGGTTTTAAACAGACTTAAATGACGAACATCAGATTATTAAGGAGCAGAGCTTTTTGATTGTGTCGAAATTTTTTCAGGAAATTCACTCAAACACATATTCTCACGCACTCCCTTCACTCATATACACGCCTCTCACACATATATAGTCTTACATATGTATCTCTGCGTGACTATGTAAAAAAATTGAGATATAAATGAATATGTTTACAAAGATGATATTGCTAAAACGAAATGCCGAAGTGAAAGCCTTTTATGCTGATGTGTTTCGTTCCTTGAGGAATTTTATCAGGCGCAAATGTAGAAGTTTATCGAGAAACACATCAATAAATTCACAGAAAAAATATTTATTTGAGAAAAAAATAATTATATGTGCTTAAATTTAAATGATAGAACATTCTAAAACAAGGGTCGGCAATCTACGGCAAGCGTGCCATACGTGTCACGGCAAGCAATATTTAATGGCAAATGACATGATTAAATCCTAACCAATAATTACTATAACACAAAGAAGATGTTTAAAACTGCCCAATCTTTGGACTCCTGCTTGTTTCAACAGCACAGCTAATAAGGACAATAACAAAGATACCTTTTACTAACGTAAGTTTTTTTTTAATTAATTCTACTACTACTCGCTTGAAGAACTGTTTAGAGCCTTCCAGTTCTCTCGAGGTCTTTCATCTGTTTGAAAAAAATTGCTTTTGCTCTTCTCTTAGCTTTTGGTTCATCTTAATTCTCTATCTCATGAAAGTATTGTTAAGTCCAGAACAAATTTGCCTAACACCTGAACATTTAGAAAATTGTGTAAAAGTAACAAACAATATTGCCGATATCGAGCAATTATCTAAGACCATGCAAGGGCAAAAGTTTCATTAATAATAAAAACCTTAAAAATCTTTTAAAAACTGTTTATTTCTATTAATGCGATTTACATGTATTACTATATAAAATATATTGTATAACAGGTATATTGACCTCGACTTGTATAAAAATAGGTATGCTGTTGACGCACTGAATGATTTAAAAACTCTACGTCGGCACATAGCTCGCAAAAGGTTGCCGACACCTGTTTGAAAATATTAAAAAAATTCTCTCGGCACCAAGGAAAAGAAATGAAACTAAAGGAAACTCAGGTAGACACCCACGTCTATTGAACAGGTGAAGAGGCTTATCCCTTGTTTCCTGTTCAGGTTGTGGTTTCCGGTTTTTCTCTTCTCCAATCTTCTCACTTTTTTTTTTCAATTGGAGTAGATAGTCTAAACTATCGCCTGGTTCACACTCCACACACGACTATTGAACAGGTGAAGAGGCTCATCCCTTGTTTCCTGTTTAGGTTGTGGTTTCCGGTTT
Source organism: Ascarosepion bandense (assembly GCA_037127315.1). Taxonomy (NCBI): domain Eukaryota; kingdom Metazoa; phylum Mollusca; class Cephalopoda; order Sepiida; family Sepiidae; genus Ascarosepion; species Ascarosepion bandense. Next base: position 3,854,164 of record JBBBDQ010002040.1, read on the forward strand.
TTCTCTTTTCTCTTTTCCAATCTTTTCACTCTTACGTAGCCCCCTGCGCATCAGTGGCGTTTTCGCCTTGCTTGGGGTGATATGATTAATATATATATATATATATATGTATATATATATATATATATATATACTCCTTTAATTTTGTCAAATTGTGCGCTCCAGTCTTCTTCTTAAAAAAAATTGTAATATGAACTCTGGTAAAAAAAGGGTTTCTGGATATTAGGTTTATAAGTCCCAAAACTTCAGTTGTTCTTGTCCTTAAGGACACATGACTAGTGAATACAGACGTTGGTTAGGCCCTGACTTGACTTAGATTTGTGAGTTCAATACCTGGCTACAGCAGTGGTGAACAAGTAACTTGCAGTGTTAGAGGGAGATAATTTCCAATCGAGCTTTACGCAAGAAATGAGGATGGTATACACTAGTGATCGTAATAAAGGGTTTGGTTCGAAATTCCGAGCACCTGAAGAAGGCCTGAGCTTACAACGGCCAAAACGTCGTACAAATGTCAACAAAGATGAGGACAATAGTTCGAATACAGTTTATGATCCTTCCTTAAATCTTGGAAATAACTAATGCTGCTTCCACGATTCATGAATTATCAATTTAGTTAATGGAATCATTTACAGCACACAAGTTGCTGAAAATGGAAACGTCTTACGTTTTACGAATCATGAAAACAGATCCCTAATTTTGGCTGTTTGTTGAACCAGATTTCCATCCAGTTTTCTTTTTTTTTTCTTTTCAGTTTACCTTGTCAAGTTCGATTTGTCTTTGAGTTTAAATATATTCACAGTTAAGAATATGCTAAAATGTTTATTTCATACTTTTTTATAGCCCATTAGTATTTGAAGTGTTTAATTAAATACTGACTTCTCTTCAGGTCAAACTCGAACTTGCATATCATACCTCATAGGTGATACTGCTAAAAAGATGTCCAGTGTATCAGATATCTTTCTCGTTGAAAACTGATTTCTTAGGGGATTTACATCGGATGAAGTTAATCGTTCATGATTTCGCCAATTGGCTTCAGTCATTTTCCCACCGACGTGATATGGCTTCCATCTGTCTTTTCTAAAAATATTTTCATGGAAGTTGGTACGATAAACTTTCCTCCTAGCTGCCTTAGCAGCATGAATTTAAGCGTAATACTAGTAGATATCGACTAAGAACGACAAATCAGGGTGCCGAGGTCGAATTCCAGTTGAATTCCTTGCATTTACTTACGCACAAATACCCTTGGGAAAGGTATTAATCCGTCTCTTCCCTCCGGTTATGGGTTAAATAATAGGACAGATTGGTTTCTGTAGCCTTGGCTGGCAACCAGTCTACCACAGAAAGCAATGACAATCTACTGCGGGATAATCTTCTGCCCAGTCAGTTATGTCTCTTTCCAGACATGATCGCCCAAAACGTGTATCACGTATGGCACTTAACTGACTAGATAGAATTTCTCAGAATTACATTGGTTACAACCCATTCGATTTATCAAAACAATCTACAGAAACACTGCTCAATCGTCTGCGAAGGCCAAGGATGCATTTCAAAAGCTAAGCATTGCATTAAGAAACAGAAAAAATTCGTTAGACACAAAGAAAAAAGTATTGAACTGTTAAGGAATATCTTTCCTCCTGTTATGGCATTGAATGTTGGATAATCTCCTCAAAGATGAAAGAGAGACTTGAAGTAACAGAAGTATGGTTCTACAGAAAGATGCTGAGGATTCCATAGACCTAACATGTGAGCAACAGTGATAATTTAGAGAAAATGAAAACAAAAAAGAAACATGCAGAGCTTCCTTTCTCATTACGTGCTAGGGCTTGGAAATTCTGAAGGCTTGGAAAATCTGAGACTCACAGGACAGGTTGAAGGAAAGGAGGACAAAGAAGAGCAACGCGTAACATACTTCATGGGCTTGAGCGGATGGATAGTAGAAAAGACTTTGGGAGAAATAATAATATAAAAACTACTAGGGACAGAAAGATGTGGAGTGCCATAGTCGTCTTCGACCGGAAGAGACACGGCATATGGTAGAAGAGGGTCATTTATTTTTTATTATCGTAACTGCTTATTTTTCTTCTTCTTGATTGTGTAGCAAAGAAAAGCAAAAAATTAAAAATATATTTTCATGAATCATGAAAACTCATCCCTAATTTTGGTTGTTTGTCGAGCCAAATTTCCATCCAGTCTCCTTTGCTACACTTCTTTCTTTTCTTTTCATTTTACCGTCAAGTTCGATTTGTCTTTATATAAATTTACTCAAGCCACAAGATTAGCAATTAGGTCCCACCCTTTTACTGTAAAACAAATAAATCGTAAACGCAAATTCTACTTTAACAGCTTCTTTTCTCGCACTTCCCACCTGTAGAATTCCCTTCCATTTACTTGCTTTCCCGACAGCTATAATCTCCAAGAATTTAAATGTAAAGTCAATAGTCATCTCCTATCTCACTAACCTGCATCCTCTCTCTCATGCTCCATTCTCCATCCACTCCACTCTCATCAGTATTCTTATCCTTCTTTTACCCACTTCCTGACACCCCCTATAACCTGTCACTCTTTCTCATAATTTTCCTCCTATGTAATCCCCTGCAAAACAGTGGCAGTGAACTGCTTCACTTGAGGCGATATGATTATGAGAAAAAAAGATAGATAAATAGATAGATATGGAAAAACCGAGATAGACAGATAGATAGATAGATAGATAGATAGATAGATAGATAGATAGGAAGGAACAGGCTGGGATAGATAGATAGATAGATAGATAGATAGATAGATAGATAGATAGATAGATCAGAATGAGCTAGATAGATAGATAGATAGATAGATAGATAGATAGATAGATAGATAGATAGATAGTATTCTCATCCTTCTCTTACCCACTCCCTGTCACTATAACCTGTCACCTTTTCTCATAATTTTCTTCCTATGTAACCCCCCTTCAAAACAGTAGCCTTGCTTGGGGTGATATGATTATAAAAAAAGAGTTGAAATATATTTACAATTAAGAATATATTGAAATTTTTAATTCATATTTCTTTTTATAGCCCATTAGTTTTTAAAGCGTTTAATTAAATACTGACTTCACTTCAGGTCAAACTCGAATTTGCATATCATAACCCAATATCTAGTTTTGTCTTAGGTTCTTTATTTATGTTTATTTTTTTAGTTGTAACATTTTCTAGCCGATTAGATTCTATTCTTTTGAGTTGATTTTGCAGTAGAATCGTAATGAACATTTGTAACTAATAATGCATCAACTCTTCATAATTATCATCTCATGTTGTTCTATTTAACACGGCATTTTTTTTTTCTCATGTCGAATTCGTTGAGAAGCACCGGCAACTGGGTAAATGACCGTATGGATTGCTGGCAAGCAGTCTGAATGATCAGACTGGTTTCGATGAAGGCGTTATAATTTTATGAGTATTCCCATTATAACACACTTGAAGATTGTTCTGGTCGCTGTTGTTAACGCCGGACGTGGAGAAGCGGAAATCGATAGCCACAACTTCCTTCTCCCTACGCCACCGGCCACCATGTAGCGCCCATTGTTTGCCATAGATAGAGGCATTAAGGCGTGGCATCTATCAAGTTTCGGGTTACCTTCTGGTCAGGATCGCTTCACACGTCCAGCAGAGTGTCCACATCAATTACTCATGACATGTACGACATGACATCCTGGCCTCACTCTTCGTTGGCAAGATGGTTTCTTAAAAGAAACCGATCTGAAATGTTTTTCTTACTTTTCTCTTTCTGCCAGGTTAAATAGCCATAGTGTCTGTGCTACAAATTTACACTTTGCAGATAGGTTACAAGTGAACTTTTTTAAAAATGTGTGCAGAAAAAAAAGAATGGTTTCGAAAAGAACAAGGAAAACGTAATAGAAAATAGCAAAGAAAGCAAAAATTAGGAATATTCGATTATGATATTGATATTTACAAAAATGATGATGAGAGAGAATTCTCGAACTGAACAAGAAAATAAAGAGAAAATGAGAGAGGTGCGAGTGAGAAGGTGAGGTTGAAGCCAAGATTCAACCTATAGATTGGTCACATTGTGTACATATATGTAATTAACTATATATGTATATACGCGCACATACACATCACTTTATAAATGAAGTATAACAGAACAAAAAGTATGTATTAATAAATATACATATTATGCTACATTTTAAGCACGACTCGGAGTTTCATACATTATGCAATGATCAGGTGCATGTTATAAACTCTAAATATATAAATATGCATATATATATATATATATATATATATATATATATATATAAACGGATCGTCAGGGAAAGCTTTCCCAGACGATCTGTTTAGGTGAAACCTAGGTAGGTCCGTCTGGCTCATTAGGTGTTTATTTATTTATTTATTTATTTATTTATTTCGCTCTACCTCTGTATTGAGCGCTTTCTGTTAGTTGATTCCTCGTATCGGGGTTTTTTCTTTGGGTTACATGCTGATCTCGGTCCGAACTCTTTTGACTGACGTTCATGTACGAAGCTCCTTCTTTTTTTAAAAACTATTTTTCCTTCTTTCGATGGTTTTCGAGGAAGGTTTTTCGACGCAAGTATAATTTTTACAATCTCACTTTCTATGTTTCGAGATAGATTCTCTTCATCAGGTAATGTTCGATAACGGAGGAGAGGAAAAAAAATAATGAATGCAAAAACATCTGCGCTCATTCACAAAGAAAAACAGTGGAGAAAAATTAATTCCAAAGGAGATAATTTTGATATTACCATGGGATCTCTGGACTCTACGAAACTTCAAATCTGGTAGGATAATTAATACTATATAATCTCACAGCCTATATGGAAGTAGATACTAAATACACTGGATTATATAGAGACGATGGACTTATGATAATAAGAAATGCCACAATTTTTTAAATATATAAAATTAGAAAGAGGATACATAAAGAATTTAAAAACCTTAATATAAAAGTAACAATTAAAACAAATATAAAAAGTAAATTTCCTCGACGTAAACTTAAATATAGAGAAAAATACAAAAACCATACAAAGAACCAAATACCATTCCTTTATACATCCACCCGAAATCTAAATTGTTAAACATGTACCCTCATAACGAGAAATCGGGGAGCCGAGTTCGAATTCCAGACGAATTCATTGCATTCACTTACGCGCAAATACCCTTGGGAAAGGTATTAATCCGTCTATTCCTTCAAGTTATGGATTAAATAACAGGACAGATTGGGTTCTATAACCTTGGTCGGCAACCAGTCTACCGCAGAAAGCAATGGCAACCTACTGCGAGATAATTTTCTGCCCAGTCAGTCATGTCTCTTTCGAGACATGATCGCCCAAGCGTGTAGATTAATTTAACTTTAAATTTTCTAATTTTCCAAAAATAACGTGTCACAGATGCATATTTTATTTTTGCAAAATTTCTAAAACCGAGAATTAACTTCTTTTTACAAACCTGTCAATCAAAAATGGACAAAAAAATGATAACTTTTGAAAACTTCAAAGAGTTGAGATTCCAATCAATATAATTTCTATTTGAAATACACTAGAGTATTTTGTTCATTTTAACCATTTATCTTTCAAATACAGCTAAAATGAAAGCTTCAAGAACTTAACTGACTGACCCTCATCAATAGAATACAAAATTAGTAGAAATTCAGCAAATGAAAAAGTTATATATATATATATATATATATATATATATATATATATATTTAAAACATTTTACATTGCTACATAAAAGCTTTTATGTTGCATTTCTCCGAATTGTACTTTTGGTTGATAAGTGGACTAGTTACCAACGATCGCTTTTCAAAGTACTGTTTATAGTTTGCTAATTTGTTTATTATTTAATAAAGATGTTTATTTATTTGTTTAGATTTGTTGTTCAATTTATTTAAATATTTATTTTAATTTTTTGCAAGTTTCCGTTATCTTATTTGCTGAAGATTACTTTGATGCATGAAACAGACTGTCGCTGCTTGATGTTGAGAGCGCATGTCTTAAAATGATTTCGAAGCGTAAGTTCATCCTAGCACGTGACTTTATCCTGTACACTCATGTTCATTTTCAATTTCGTAAAATTAACTAATACGCTCTTTCCTTGAAAATAATCAAGTCTTATCTAAAACCAGAAAAAATCACCTAAAATCTTAGGAGATATACTTTATTCGTTCTATTTAATGAGACATATTTAGATGAAGGCAGCTTAGCTAAATACAGAGTGTCCATAAAGTTCGTGTGCACTTTAAAAAATTATAACTGCATTTGTGTTTGCGATAGAAATAATTTCTAAAAAGGATTATAAATAATTAAATCTATGCTTTTTAAGGTTTTATTGAAATTTTATTTAAGTTTATACATGTTCTTCATCATTAGCAATAAAAAGGGGAATACAATTTTGCAGTTCACAGAAAACATTTGCCAACTCATTTACAGTAATGCCTGAAATCACATTAGTTATTTAAACTTTCAAATCTTCTAATAAACTCAGTTTGGTTGTATACACAATTGTTTTCACATGTCCCCATAAAAAAATCTAATGGAGTCAAGTCTGGTGAAAGTGGAGGCTAACAAAATAGTTCAACTCTTCCGTTCCATCTGTTTACTTATCTAAAAATTGTTGCAAATTTTGTGGTGGAGAATTATTCAATAACTATACATAAACTAGGTGCATTAAACTTTATAACATTTTTTTATAGATTACTTCTATCAAAAATACAAATAAACTTATAATTTTTCTAAAGTGCACACGAACTTTATGGATAGCTTATATAATATAAATGTGCACAAAATTGTCAGAACCCAAGGAAAATAACACGAAAAAAAAAAGGTTGAATTAAAAAGACAATTTTTTTTTAAAGTGTCTGTAATGCGTATACATTGATGTGAAAAATATGTTTGGATAGCAAGAGGTTAGCAGGAACAGAGGAAGAATTTTTGTTCATTGCTCTTTAAATCTACTCACTTTTCTAACAAACTAATTTTTTCAGTACAGGTCCTGACCTACTATGTAAGAATCATACATAGACAGATACATGATCATATTTGCATATTTCTTTTGAGAAAAAAAGAAGAGATATTTTTGTTTGGTTTTGACTAAAAAGGAAAGTAGCCACAGAAGCAAATTTCCATTACCCATTAAATCAATTAATCTTATGTTGTCGTTTCTTTATAAAAGATTTCAAGAGACTCTTATTCTTTTCTTTTTCTTTTTAGACATATACTTATGACAGATTCATAATAAAAACTGTACCCAAAATGAATACTATATCTGAAAATTTTTGTATTGTTTATTTTAAAGTTGAAACTGCAATGAAGGTTTTGATTTTCTCCCCAAATAATTTGAGGCTCATCCCTTGTTTCCTGTTTAGGATGTGGTTTCCGGTTTTCTCTTTTCCAATCTTTTCACTCTTACGTAGCCCCCTGCGCATCAGTGGCGTTTTCGCCTTGCTTGGGGTGATATGATTAAAAAATATATATAACGTAGAACGACAAGTAGAAAATTTATCTCACAAAACAAATCACAGGTTTGAAAAATAGTTATAATTGTTGGTGGTTGGTAAGAAAGTTACTCAAAAATCAAAATGTTTATCAAGGAAATTAAATGAAATTAATATGTCATTGTGAATTAAAAGTTTAAAATAAGGAGATTTGGCAAGCTTATTTTAGTCTAGCACAAAACCAAATGATAGGGGAAATTTCAAGAAAGGACATTATGTTTCAAAAAGCTAACTCTAAATACTAAAGATATTCTTACCTTAAAAATCATTAAAAATCATGGATTTACAATTTGTTATTTATATCATTGTTGTTGGTTGCTTAGGTGAATAGTCCAAAATTAAAATGTTTATTTTAGAAATTTAGTATAATTAATAGTTGATTATGAATCAAAACATTGAAATAAGAGATATACTAAGCTTATTTTAGTCTAGTTCAAAATCAAATGTTGGGGAAATTCAAGTAAGAAAGAAGAAAACTCTAAATACTGAAGACATACTTGACTTAAAAGTCATTCAAAATTTGGATTTTTACATGTGCTCAAAAATCTACAAGTATAAAATGCATAACTCAATATCTAAACTTATTTATAAATGGAACATTTTCTGTGTGTGTCTGTCTGTGTGTGTGTGTATCCGTTACCTATAGACTCCGAAACGGCTGAACCGATTTTCTTGAAAATTTACACAGTTGTACTATAAGCATCTGCGAGTGTTCTTAGCTAGAGTTTGTGTCGAGGTACCCCCCGATAAATATCGATAATCGATAATCGAAAAAATCGGGTTATAGACGGAGTGGTCCGATTTTAATCAAATTTGATACACTCATAGACAAAGATATAAGAAACGATATTCAAAAGTTTCAAGGTTGCAGTTCTTACAATACTGCAGAAAATCGATAATATATATATACATATATATATATATACATATATATATATATATATATATATATATATATATATATATAAAGCAAGATGTTTGTGTGTGTGTGTGCGTGTCTGTTTATCTGCCTGTATGTCTGTATTTTTTCAGTCCTTTTATTTTAGCTTTTGCTTCCAGTGTGGCTCTAAGTAGGTATAATTGTAGTTCTTAGTCTCAGCCATGATACCATTTACTCAGAGGACTTATTTAACCTTCAAAATTCAGTTTACGACGAAAAAATCTTATTTGATATCGATAGCAGGAAATCAAAATTTGACTTACATCCGTTCATTTTTCTTTTAGTCTACGGTTTCGCTTTAACTGGAAACAACTATTGCTTTTTAGTCTTTCGTGCCAACGTCCAAAGAGTCTGAGCTCCAGGATCATGGATTAGTTTTAAAGCTTTCATTACACACGAGCAACGCCGGGTTATACTGCTAGTGTTGCAATAAATTTGTGCCATGAAAGAAAAGTGTCTTTCAATAAACAATGGATTTTTCTAGATGGTAGGCCCGTTAAATTATAACAAATTTAAAAACGTATTTTCTAATGTTTGAAATGTCTTTTTTCAATAATTTTAATTTTTTATTGGTGCTAGTTGATCATATTTTCTCAAAATTATTGAGCTATTATTATTATTATTATTGATATTTTTATTGTGAAGGAAAATTGTAGTGTTCCCTCCTTCAAGGAACACAATCAGTTAATTATTATTTTATGTTTTTTTTTTGTTACTAGAAATTTCTGTGGTGTGATGCGATAGCATTTCTCGTCTTGTTTAAAGGAGCTGCTTCGAAAGATAACACTTTCTATAAATTTTGACACAGAGATATGAACAGGTTAAGAGGTTCATCTCTTGTTCCCTGTTTAGGATGTGGTTTCCGGCTTTCTCTTTTCCACTCTTCTCACTTTGTTTTTTTTTTTTTTTTCAATTGGAGTATATAGATCTATCTATCGCCCGGTTCACACTCCACCCATGTCTATCGAACAGGTTAAGAGGCTCCTCCCTTGTTCCCTGTTTAGGATGTGGTTTCCGGCTTTTTCTTTTTCTTTTTCAATCTTTTCACTCTTACGTAGCCCCCTGCACATCAGTGGCGTTACCGCCTTGCTCGGGGTGATACGATTAAAAAAAATATAATAATTTATTTATGGAATCGTATAATAATTTATTTATGGAATCGTAAATATAAAATTAAATTTGTTCTGATTGTTTGTTTGTTTTTTTTTTTGTTGAATATTATTAGGAAAGTTCAGTTTCAACTAACTTTGTTCAAAACGATTGCTTTTGGTTGCATTGTGATATGTTAGTTTACAAAAATTATCTGTATTTCCTTTGTTGATTTTCAGAATGAAGTTGTTTAAAAAAGGGCGGTTTGGATTATTGTGCTTCTCGAGGAAAGATAAAAGTGCGACTAAAAATCGTAAACGAATATTTCAAATTTATGTAGAAAGTAATGTGAATAGTGATACGTGTCAGACGCGTTTTGCATGAAGTCAATTTTATGTGGTTACTCGGCCGACCTGAAGAAGACTACCACCAGCTTTAAATTTGTTGATTTTCATTTTTGTTTTTTCTCTCAGCGCAGTCTTATCGATTATTATATAAAGTGTCCGATTATTAAAAAAAATTAGAAAGAATTTCCATATTTAAACAGTTTTAGTGGGGCTCACTTTCTCATACATTATAGTAAATCGATCCTCCATTTTGAAACCACTCGCGTTGGGTCACTTTGTTTTGTTTTTTGTTTTTTTGTTGGCGGTGTGGGGGCGAGTTGTTGCTCTTGTTTTAGTCTTTTTCAAGTTTTCTTCCGTTCTTACAATGGCATGTTCTTTGGAAACTTCAATAATGGCTTTATTCAAAAATTTTGCAAAGGATTCAGTAGTAGAATATGTGCAAGTAAAAAAGTTAATTGCACAGGATCGATTTACTATAAGGTTGTATGAAAAACTTAGGCTCACCCCTGAAATTGTTTAAATGTTGAAATTTTTACAAATTTGTTTGTCAATCTGGAAGTTTATGGTCTAATCAATAAGATTGCACTGATAAAGGTAAAATAAAATAATAATTTTAAAGGTGGTTGTAGTCTCTTTCAGGTCCGCCGATTTCTCAACTTTGAAAACTGTAAAAGATATCTAAGAAGGTTGGTTTGTTTTTATGGCATATCAACCTCCGCGGGTCATTTATTGCCAACTAAATTTTATTTATTTATTGCTGGTAATACTTTTATCTTTCAATAATTTTATTTTTGTTTTTATATAAGTTTTGTGTCTAGTAGTATTTCTTTTCTTTTCGGGTATCAAGATTCATTGGGATTTGTTTTTAAGGGCAGGGTCCCCAAGTCCAACCCTGTTATTTAACCCATAACTGGAGGGAAGGGACGGATTAATACCTTTCCCAAGGGTACCAGTGCTTAAATGAATGCAGGGTATTCAACTAGAATTCGAACTCGGCTCACCGATTTCTCTTTCCGAGCCGATATCCACTGCACCACAACGCACATCCGTCACTAAGCGCTTACAGCACTTGGTATTCCCATATCTAAGAAGGATTTTGCCGGCGAAGATAAATCTTTTTCATATGGATTCTAAATTTGTTTGAAAGATAACAAAAATTAATATGTAGTTATCTTGTCCATAAAATTAATCTAGAAAATAAAAAAAAATGATTTTAGGATTTGTCTATATTTCTCAGATGAGGTAGTATTTACAGTATTTACATTATTCGGACTATTGTCCTCAATTTTGTTGCCATTTGTACAACGATTCATAATAGATCATTCTATTTGTCTATGTTTCTGAGATGAGGTAGTATTTACAGTATTTACATTATTCGGACTATTGTCCTCATCTTCGTTGTCAACAAAGATGAGGACAATAGTCCGAATAATGTAAATACTGTAAAAAAAATAACTTATTTTATGTCACAAACTGAATGGACTTTTTGGAAAAGAATATTTTTAACTTGTTGGGTTTTAATGTTTTAACCAATGCCGTATATCGTTGCCATTATTGCACAGCACGTTATTTGGTCAAGGATTGTCGGCCTTACGGTTTGTTTTTGTATTATTATTTTTTTCGCTTCTTTTTAGCCGATGCATTTTTCAACCTTTCTTGTCTATAATATTTTTCTAATTTCTGAGCGACGAATGAATTGCCTCTTTTTGGAGGGATCAAAGTTTGACCTAAATGAAGGGATACTAAATCGATATCTGATCTCCAATTCCAGATGCCCGAAAACATATTGACAAATTTTATTTCAGAAAAAGCCCGATAGCAATAGAAGTTCTTCTTTGAAATTTTGTTTAAACTTTCTCCAAAACTTTGTGAATTGAGGAAAATTTATTTTATTTCTTCAAAATGGAAAGGATTCAGAGTTAAAGTGGAAGGTTTAGTGACCTGTGGTTTTAAAGTTCCGCAGTGATTGTGATTTTGAAAAACTCAATTGACGTTCCACGGAGTTTGTCATTTGAAGATTTCAGTTTTCGGCCTGAATTGAAATTTTAGCCCTAATCTTTCTTTTGGTCTGAAGTAGCCTTATTGTCTGAATAAGAATTAAAGTGAGGTTTCTTTTTCCATGGAGTGAATTGAGGAATTCAAAATTATTTCTTCAAAATTAATCTTTGCTGTTTTTTTCGCTGGACTAACAGTTCCTTTAGTTGTGAGGCCAAAAGCCCAATTAGTCCTCCGCAGAAAGGCTTAAAAGTCCGAAAGGAGTGTGATTTTTAACTTAGGTAATAATAAATGGATGTGCGATGTAGTGCAGTGGATATCGACTCGGAACGACAAATTGAGAAGCCGAGTTCGAGTTCCTGTTGAATTCCTTGCATTCACTTACGGACAAATACCCTTGGGAAAAGTATTAATCCGTCTCTTCCATCCAGGTATGGATAAAATAATAGGGCACATTAAGTTCTACAGCCTTGGCTGGCAACCAGTCTACCACAGAAAGCAACGGCAACCTAGTGCGGTATAATCTTTTGTAGTCATTTATGTCTCTTACGAGACATGATCACCCAAAGCGTGTATCACGTACTGCAAAACTGACTGAATAATAAATGATAATAAAAATATATTTGAGAGCTTCATAAACTGAAGTAAATAATTTATTTTCTTCTTTATGAAAAATCCTCTTTGTTCTTTTCGCTAAGAGCGAGTGGAACATACGAACCCTGTTTGCTAATGTTCTGTATCTTTTGAAAATATTGGCATATGGCAAATTGCAGTGTGCTGAACGCCTTCGAAAAATGTCGTGTACGTTGCCTTAAATTAGTATCCACTGAGGAATTCATCATGAAATTACAATGAATACCTACCGAAATCGTAAGTCTAAGCGGTTCCATTAGGTTCTTCGAAAAGTTCGTAAACACTTGCGAAATGGATCTATCTGTTCTAGCACAATCGAGACAAGCGATGGGTTCAGAAAGGGCAAGAGACACCGTCGGTTCAAAAACAAGATCGATTCGGCAAGAAAGTCATGTTGTGCGTTTGGTGGAACTTTGAAGGAATCGTGCATTTTGAGTTGGTTCCGAATGGTCGTGCCATCAGTGCCGAACTTTACTGTCAGCAACTTGAGCGGGTCTACGAAAAGTTGAAGCAAAAGTACCCGGCTCTGATCAACCGACAATGCCAAGCCACAAACCACCAGGAAGACCACAGACAAGTTTAAGAGCTGGACGGCGTTGAGGTTCTGCCACATCCAGCCTACAGTCCTGACTGTGCTCCATCAAATTACGGCCTTTTCCGCTCAATGCAACACTTTCTGAAGGGCCGCTCATTCGACGCGTTTGATGAAGTCGAGGAAGCGTGTCAAGAATTCTTTGATTCGAAGCCGGTTGAATGGTACTTTGGTCAGATCCGAAAGCTTGCAGTCGATGGCAGAAAGTCTTAGAAAATGATGGTCTTTATTTTGAGCAATAATTTTTGTTGCTTTTGCAAGTAACTTTCAATTTTTACAAGTGTTTTCTGGTAACCTTAGATTACTTGGCGAGTAAAATTTCAGTTTTTTGCAAGTGTTTACGAACTTTTGGGAGAATCTAACATAAGGTCGTTTTGGCAGCTGATCTAAAATAAGAACTATATTCTGTTGTTAACTGGGTCAAGAAATGGTGTTTTAATTTTAACGTTTTCAAAACAAAACTGCTGTCTTTATTAGTCTGAGAGAACCATTTCTGCTTTTCATCAGCATGGCTGATGCTAACCAATAGGACAGTGACACATTTCGTCTTCTCGAATTGTACTGAATCAATTAATAGTTTTGTTGCAAGGAAAGTTGTTTCCCTGTGTCGTGCTAGATCATTTTTCTCGACAGAATATATAGTTAAAAGTCTACCATTCGTCCTTCATTTGAATATTTATTCCATATTGTTTGGTGCTCCTGCTATATATTTAGAGATTCCTGATAAAATCCAGAGAATAATTTGCAATTTTATTGATCCTGGCCTGGCATTGACTTAAGTCAATTTTCCAACTCTCCGATATAGCTACCCTGTGCCTTTTCTATAAATATTCTTATAGTAATTGTTATAATGAACTTTCCTTTATAGTACCTTATTATATTTCTTTTATTTTAGCGCAGTACTAGGTTGGCAGTTAGGTTTCATCATTTTACAGTTGAAATATCTAAATGTTTCGTAAGTTCTATGTCAACAATTTAACCTATTGGATTTCTCGCCTATAGAATTCTCTTCCCAGTTCTTGCTTCGCAGTCAAACTTGATGTTCAAAAACCTAAATGCAATGTTTCGTAAGTTCTATGTCAACAATTTAACCTATTGGATTTCTCGCCTATAGAATTCTCTTCCCAGTTCTTGCTTCGCAGTCAAACTTGATGTTCAAAAACCTAAATGCAATGTTAATCTTTAACTTCGAGTTTAATCCTGATTCCTCTATTTTTCTTTCCCTTTAATAGCGTTTTCTTTTCTCATATTCTTTAACACTCAGTAATCCCTTACCTCTTGAAATGAGTAAAAAGGAAAAAAAGAAACACTTCCGCTTCCGTTCATTTACCAACGCAATTTCTCCAGAACGAATCTTTGTAAACCAAATTCTACGTTCCGATTAATTATGACTTATTGATGTTTAAATCGCGTCATTTCTTTGCTTGAACTCCCCTAACATGACGAAATAGATTTTCCATCCAGAGTTAATATATTTATGTAATATATATTTATCTAATTCTGCCGTGCAAAAGATATGTCATGTTTGCATACTACAAATTTATTGTTACAAATAAAGATAATACATTTGTTAATACAATTGGGTCTTCCAAATGGAAATTACTTATGGCTAAACTTAACTGTTATACAAAGATCTTTGCTAGATTCACACCGAGATTAAATCTGTCGGTTGCCGATTGTCACCCCCGATTTTGCAGACGGTAAAACAGTTTCTTCCTTGGTGTTTGACTTCTATGCATTCTCTCTGTGCAAATGTCAAGACAACAGTGAAAAGAAGAAGAAAAGGAAGGAAATAAAAAAGACTGCGTGGCCGTGAATGGCGATGCTGTATAAAATCAACCTGGAGGAACAGACTGTTGTCGTCAGAACGAGGCGCAAAAGTGTCAATCTGTTCAAATACACGTCTCAATGGCTTCTTAATGCATGTGTTTCTTTGAAAAGCTGTTGTTAAAATGTCGCTTTGATAAAGGATTCTCGCTTTCGTGTTGTTATTGTCTTATATCAATCTTGACTTTATAGTATTCGGCTTTTGTCGTTTTTGTTTGTTTTTTTTTTGTTTCTTTCTTTTTTTGTTCATCCTTCTTTTTCTTTCCCCATTTTTGCTTTTTCCATGCGAACTTTTTTTTTTCGTTACTTTCTTTTTTGTTAGGGTCATTTTCCCTTTTTGCCTACATTTTCCCCTTTTTTTTTTATCGCCTGCATTAGTAATTTCTTTTCTTTTTTATATTATGTTGTCATTCTTTTTCTTTGGTGTAAGCCATTGTTATTTCTCTTTATTTTCTATAATTCTCTTTTTATTTATATTGCAGATGATTTGCTTTGAGGTTGTTTTCTCTTTGATCAGTTCTATCTTTTTCTTCATTCTTTCTTAAAACTACATTTTTTTTTTCGCTATTAATTTTTACATTTTTTCTTTTCTATCTATCTATCTATCTATCTATCTATCTATCTATCTATCTATTGTCAGGTCATATATATCTATCTATTGTCATGTCATATCTATCTATCTATCTATCTATCTATCTATCTATTGTCAGGTCATATCTATCTATCTATCTATCTATCTATCTATCTATCTATTGTCAGGTCATATCTATCTATCTATCTATCTCATTCTGTTCATATCTATCTATCTATCTATCTATCTATCTATCTATCTATGTCTGTTCTATATCCTATCTATCTATCTATCTATCTATCTATCTATCTCAGGCTGTTCTATCTATCTATCTATCTATCTATCTATCTATCTATCTATCTATCTATCTCAGTCTGTTCATATCTATCTATCTATCTATCTATCTATCTATCGATCTATCTCAGTCTGTTCATATCTATCTATCTATCTATCTATCTATCTATCTATCTTCATTCTGTCATATCTATCTATCTATCTATCTATCTATCTATCTATCTATGTCTGTTCATATCTATCTATCTATCTATCTATCTATCTATCTCATTCTGTTCATCTATCTATCTATCTATCTATCTATCTATCTATCTCATTCTGTTCTTATTCTATCTATCTATCTATCTATCTATCTATCTATCTATCTATCTATCTATCTATGTTCATATCTATCTATCTATCTATCTATCTATCTATCTATCTCAGTCTGTTCATATCTATCTATCTATCTATCTATCTATCTATCTATCTATCTATCTATCTCAGTCTGTTCTTATCTATCTATCTATCTATCTATCTATCTATGTCTGTTCATATCCATCTATCTATCTATCTATCTATCTATCTATCTATCTATCTATCTATCTATTTATCTATCTCAGTCTGTTCTATCTATCTATCTATCTATCTATCTATCTATCTATCTATCTCAGTCTGTTCATATCTATCTATCTATCTATCTATCTATCTATCTATCTATCTATCTATCTATCTATCTCAGTCTGTTCATATCTATCTATCTATCTATCTATCTATCTATCTATCTATCTATCTATCTATTTCACATTCTTAAATTTCCTTCTCTTAATTTTCTCTTCTATTATTTCTTTCTTTCCTATTTTTGTTTATTATTTTCTTTTTTATATTTCATTCTTTTTAATCCTATTTTTATTCTTTCTTTTTCTCTATTTCATTTTTTCTACATTCTTTTTTATTTTCTACTCTCTACCAAATCTTTGTCTTCCATTGTTTTGATTTCCTCTTACACTTCTAAAACTTTCTGTTTTTCTTTCTCGCTATTCTTTCATATTTCTCTAAACATATTCATTTTAACATTTTGTTATTTTTATTTATTTTGTATTCTTTTTCTCTACGCTTTTTAAATTAACATCATTTAGCTGTTTTCCCGCCAATTTTTCTGTTTAGAATCTTATGATAAATTTGTTCTTTTCGTTTGTCCATTTACTTTTTCATTCTTCTAATGTTTCTTCCTTTCTTTCCTCTAAAGGCTTCTTCTACATCTTGCTCATTCTTCTTTCTTCGTGAAAAACGCCCTTTTTTTTTCTCTTGCAGTCGCTATCCATATGCTTTTCATTCAAACTTTTTCTTGTCACTCATTTGTGAATTTTCATTCCATTCTATATTTTATGATTCAACTCTTCTTATTTTCATCTTTCTTACAATTCCATATAAACGGTGTCCTTTTCTCTGTAACCACTATCTCGAGGGGCTCTCGAGCCGTGTACATTATTGTAAAAAAAAATTCTTCTTAAAAATTTTTTTCTAATTTTTTTCTTCTTCGTTCTCATGATTTTCTGCATTTTGTTCTCATCAAACATTTTCTTTCTTTTATTCTTTTCTTTTTCATTCTTCTTTTTCTACTTCTTTTTCGTTTCCATCAACTTAATCATTTTGTTTTCGTCGTTCTTTCTTTCTTCTTCTTATTCCCTACTTTCTCCTTCCTCCTTCTTTTTTTCTTCTTTACCCGTTCCACCTCATACGCCCGCTACCCATCAAACTATTTCACGATTTTATTAAAAGCCAGATGGTCCAGCCAAATTCGGTCTGTATTTCTCTTTGTGTTCTTATTCCACATTAATTACTAGCGATATTACACACACATTACACATTGTCCGTGTATTTTTCTTCCTCTCCTTTTCAATTGTAGTACGGCTTGGGAAATGAGTTGAGCCCCAGCAAGTCGGGGATAAAAAAATAAAGAACTGTCGGGTAGCTGTCGCCTTTATTCTTTTATATTTATATCAATTTGTCCCTGTCTGACCTTTAAAGCTTAATTCACTCTTAATTTAATCCTCATTTTCATTTTAAAACCTTATTATGGGTCGTTAAGGATGCGGGTCTCTCTCTCTCTCTCTCTCTCTCTCTCTCTCTCTCTCTTTCTCTCTCTCTCTCGTCGTAATAGTCTTTGTTTAGTACGCTCGTTCCAAGTTTCTTTACCTACATCGTAGATAGTCAAAAGAAACACCTGCCTCTTCTTTCCATTTGAACATTTAATTTCAATCATAAAGTCCCACTATTTTTTTCTCTCTCTCATTAACTGCCATGTTCATTCAGAACGAAGTTAACAACGAACCTCTACAGCTTCCTTTAATTTAATATCTATAAACGCTACGTTGCTACGATTGTTTCCTAGGGAAAAATAGAATAGTTTGCCGTTAACTTCAGTCTTCTTTCTTTTTGAAACTCAAGACTAGGAATCCCAATATTGTTACTATTTAATCCATAGCAAGAGGAGATAGAAATTAATAGCATTCTCTCCAGCAGTAGCTGCTCGTCAGTTACAAAAATTAGTTTCCTGTTGAGAGTAAATCCAAAGGGAATATCAGTAAAAATATACTTAGTCAAACAGAGACGACTGTGTTGGTGCCACTTAGCTCAATCTGTAGCCCTACGATATTCGAAGTACTACGTTGAGGCTGATTGTTGAAGGGAATATTTTGTGGCGGGAGAGTCGTGTTATATAGCGCAAAATTAAGTACCCGTATTGAAGATTATGACAGAGTGGCGGGTGAGCTTCTTCTGTTGCTTACTTCTTAGCTATAATATTTCATCCACCCTATTTTACGAACTTCCAAAAAAACGTGCAAATCGCCATCAATTATAACATAAATCTACATAATATTCGGACCACTGAAATCACGCGATTGTCACTCAATATCTTTTTTTTTCTTTTTTTCTTCTTAACTGTCAAAGTGTCACCCTACTTTTAACTTAATTTTCTTTTTCTTTTATTTTTATTGCTTCTCACTTTTTATCGTATTAGCTTTGATGTCTTTATTCTAGTACAAAAAATGTCCTTTTTGCTTTCTCCATATCTTGACCTCTTCTCATAAAAAACAAGAAAGAACTAAATAAAGAAAAGAACTGTTTATATTTTTGTTCAAACTTAAGGGGCTTTTGAGTAAATTTACTTTTCTTATCAGTACGTATTTAATTCTAATTTTTTCAGAACCTTTAATTTATAAATAACATTTTTATTTTTATTTACTTCCTGCTATCATTATCCCATCTTTCTAATATTTATTTGTTTATTATAAAAAGCTTTTATACCAATATTTTATTTTAATATCGCGTCAATTATTATTTTCCTTCAGCGAATTATTAGTTATATGCATGCTAATTAATATAAAGTTCTTTTTCATCCATATACTAAGGTGAACATTGAACAATGTCTGCATATGACATTTATTTCAGTACGTGTATTTAATAGATTTTTATTCTTAAGTGATTTAATAATATATAATTTTTCGTATAGACACAACGAGCAAGTGCCGTTTTTATAATAAATAAATAGATATTAGAAAGAGTGTGAGTGAGAAATACCCGGATAGTGGGAAATGGTCAAATAGAGAAGGTAGTAAGTAGCAGAATGTGTGTGTGTGTGTGTGTGTGTGTGTGTGTGTGTGTGTGTGTGTGTGTGTGTGTGTGTAAAGCGATTAATCAGTCTACTTAACTAATAAAGTCTGTGTTCCTCCTCCTTTCTAGTTGGCGAGAGATGTAAAATGTTTTATGGGCAGTTGAAGATATCTTGTTGCTGTTGTTTACCCTTTCTTCTCTTTTGTATTGGGTGAGAGGGCGACGTACCTGTCTGTCGGTTCTCTGGCCTCTCTGATCTCCGCACCTTACTGATTGTCGTGACCGGTCAGGGAACGTCCTTAAGTATTGGAATCCAGTCATGTGACCGGCTCTTAGGGTATTTTCTTCTTTACCTGTGAAAAAACGTTTGAGTGACGTGATATTTGAATTGTCGATTTGTAATCCAATCAGGATCCAGAATTTTGCTTTTCGCACTGACTTGTGAATAGTCCTTTGAATCCACTTTTTCGGTGTGCAATTATACTTTGGTGTTTTCCCAAATGTTTTTAGTCGTTTGAATCCGATTTTGCGGATGTGCAATTTCTTTTATGTTTTAGTTAGTTGATGAATGATATCGGATTTGTATCTTATAATGGTCACGATTATCGTTAATTTTTCCCCTAAGCTAAAAACATATGCACAATCCGTATACATTCCGCCCTAAAAATATTCTCCCTATTAATTCAGCTTTTGAAATTTTACTTTTTAAATTCAAGTTTAAGTTTTATTTATAATGAAACTATAAAATTAAAAATTTAAAAATATCATTCCAGTATTATAATTTATTTTTACCCTAACATCGCGAGAGACCAAAATTCAAATCAGTTTAAAATATGCACCTGAAGATTGTATAGTGGAAGAAATTATGAGTTGTGTTATAAACATAAGATAATATATATATTTATTAGTGTGTGTGTGTGTGTGTGTGTGTGTGTGTGTGTGTGTGTGTGTGTGTGTGCGTGCGTGAAATTATTCTTCATATAATCTCCTTGGAACGAAAAAACAAAAATAGATTTATAGTTGAAATTTTCTTTTTGAGAAAACTAATATACCCAGAAATCTTATCAATAATTTGTGCTGCAACATCTTCAGATATTCAAACACGAAAATATCCGGTATTTTCGGTTCAGAATTATTTTCATCATTTCATTTATTTCGAGAATCGATTTTAAAACGGTGTTTCAAAGAACAAACTTTACTCATTTCCGGATCCATATTCCAACCGGTATTTTCATCTTCTGACTTGATGTATTTAAGTCAGGCTGAGGAATGTATTGGTCCGGACATTTGACGAAAAAAGGAAAAGTGAAGAAACGCTTTAAAAAAAATTTTATATCGAATAAAATAAGCACAAATTTTCTAGTTAAAAAATTCGTCGTTCGTAGGGATGAAATTGTTAATAAAAATGTTTTTTTTTAGTATTAGCACACACACACACACACACACACACACACACACACACATATATATATATATATATATATATAAGCATGTGGTGTGGGTATAGAAGAATCCAAGGGAGTATCCTGTACATACAGCGGTAGGTTAACTCTCTAAGTATACTGACTGTGTATAAATACATATAGAGCAAATATAAGAAAAATTAATGTAGACACGTTATTTCATGGTAAATCGGAAATGTAGGCCTATTTCAGATGAACCATTATCAGCTTCCGTCTTTATTGTACAAAGGATTTTACACGAATCCGTGCAAAATTCGTGTAAAATCCTTTGTACAAAAAAGACGGAAGCTGATGATTGTTCGCCTGAAATAGGCCTAAACTCCCGATTTACCATAAAATAATGTGTTTGCCTTAATTTTTCTTATATATATATATATATATATATATATATATATATATATAGTACTGTGCAAAAGTATTAGGAAAAGAACTATTTTATCTTTTATGAGGCATATTGACAGAAAATAAACAATTTAATTAAAGTAATTTTATTTGATTTCCTCAACAAATGCTTTAACAAGAAAAATACTTGTTACAAAATAAATTTAATATTTAGTATACTAGCCTTTTGCTTTGATCGCAGCCTTCATTCTGTCAGGCATTGACATCACAAGCTGCTTCAGTGTATCTAATGGTATCTCCTGCCAAGCAGCTTGTATTTGTTCCCAAAGTGTGTCTTGCGAAGTAACATTAGATTTATCAATTTTTTTATCCAAAATATCCCACAGATGTTCAATAGGATTGAGATCAGGGTTTTGTGGAGGGCCAATTCAAATTCCTTTTAGTTAAATAATTCTTTCAAATGTTTGGCTTTTCACCCTGTATTGGAATTTCGGTGTGGTTTTTAGAAAAATCACCCATGTTCTAATACTTTACCACACTACCGGTAGGATGGGGTGGGTGATTTTAAACTTTATTTTGATACGTCATAAAAGATAAGATTGTTCTTGTCCTAATACTTTTGCACAGTACTATATATATATATATATATATATATCAAAAGAAAAGTTTATTTGGAACATATAGATGCATTTACTACTGAGAAATTTGGGGGACCTTTTCAAGGCAGAAATTTTTCTTTTCGTCAGAATCCATCTTGCTTATTTATAAATGTATCACTTCTACTCTAACAGTTTCTTTTCTCGACTATCTAAATCCTATTCATCTTTTATGCTCCCTTAGTTATTTCCTGAACTCTGATTTTTCACTCACTGTAATCCACTGCGCACCAGAAACAAGCTTGTCTTAATTGGGGCGATATGATTATAATATATATATATATATATATATATATATATATATATATATATATATATATTATAATAATATCGCTCCAAACAAGGTATTTTACTGCAACTGTTTTGCAGGGGTTTAAATAGGAGGAAAGTTATAAGAAAGAGTGACAGGTTATAGGAGGTGTCAGGAAGTGGGTAAGAGAAGGATGAGAATACTGATGAGAGTGGAGTGGATAGAAAAAGGAGCAGAAGAGAGAGGATGCAAGTTAGTGAGATAGATGACGACTATGACTTTACATTTAAATTCTTGGAGATTGTAGCTGTCGGGAAAGCAAGTAAACGGAAGGGCATTCCACAGGCGGGAAGTGCAAGAGAAGGAGCTGATGGAGTAGAATTTGTGTTTACAGTTCATTGGTTTCACAGTAAAAGGGTAGGACCTAGTCGCTAATCTTGTGGCTCGAGTAAATTTATATATAGAGGGCAACAGTGAGCTAAGTTCGTCGGAGCCGAAGCCGTGAAAGTATTATATAACGGTTGACTCTCAAACGATACAACTTGGGAAGGGTTTAATCCATCTCTTCGCTCCAGAATTGGAGTAGATAGATCTATCTATCGCCCGGTTCACCCTCCACCCACGTCTATTGAACAGGTTAAGAGGCTCATCTCTTGTTCCCTGTTTAGGATGTGGTTTCCGGCTTTCTCTTTTCCAATCTTTTCGCTATTACGTAGCCCCCTGCACATCAGTTGCGTTACCGCCTTGCTCGTGGTGATACGATTAAAAAAAAAATATCCGTATAAAATCATGACATTATTTAAAAGCATACCAAGTACCTTCTTAGGAGAAAAGATAGCCAAGAATTATGTCTTCCTTCTATGCAGTTCTGACGAGAAATACAAGGTAAAAATTAGACGCCTTCTACGAGTAAATAGGAAGTAAAAAACAGCGAAAATTTATTTTCCGTAGAAAGATATAAAATGGCTGAGAAAAACGTACGCTTATTAAACTCTGTGGTATGAAGTCAAGGTAGCAGACAGAGATATACCTGGGGAATGGTGACAAAAATGGGCACATATGTTATTCAATGAAAACACCCTCAGTAGACCTAGGATAGAAATGAATAACACGTGGAAACATTTGATTAAAGAAAGAAAGGGTACCATCTGAATAAGAACACATATATTTCCCCCACCTCAGTTAAGACACATAAAATTCCATCATTTGAGTCAGGACTTTTCCTAAAATGAAACTTAACGGACATATTTGTTTTCTCTGCACCCTAATATAGGAATCTCGAGGTGGAAAGATGGTTAGCATGCTTGTCTCGCTAGAATCATTACAATTAAATAGAGAATTCGATCCTCGCTGGGTGCCCCATGCTTTCGGAATTGTGCCACATCTAAGCTGCACTTAAAAAAATATGCTCTTCTCTTTAATAAGCATCTTATAAATTTGTGCGTCTGTGTTTATTTACTGTACTGTGTCCCGCGTTCTGTTAAGAAAGGATTAGACCAGAACAAGTCAGTCATCAGATGAAGACTACGTTGTTTCAAGAGTGGGGCTCACTAAACACCACGATATGACGGATGCTTTCAAGCGTCTGTTATAGTTCTTGTTATTTGCAAAGCTTAGCTTAGTTTGTTACAAGGACAATAGTACCAGGAACCAAATAATCTTCCATCTCACTAACCAGTAGTAAAGATATGCGAGGCTAGAATCTACCACGACGAGACAACCAGGAATTAAACTAACAGACATTCATCTAACACAAGTCAGTCAGTTAAGTTCCATACGTGATACACGCTTTGGGCGATCATGTGACTGACTGGGAAGAAGATTATCCTGCAGTAGGTTGCTTTTTGCGGTAGACTGGTTGCCAGCCAAGGCTATAGAACCCAATCTGTTCTATTATTTAACCCATAAATGGAGGGAAGAGACGGATGAATACTTTTCCCAAGGATATTGGCGCGTAAGTCAATGCAAGAAATTCGACTGGAATTCGAACTCGGCACCCCGATTTGTCGTTCCGAGTCGATATACACTGCATAGCAACGCACTTCCTGCACCACAACGCAAGACAGCAGCGGATAGCTCTCGTGAAACACTATTAAAGAATCTTCGAAAACTAAATTTACAGTGTTGTGGTGCAGTGGATGTCGGCTCGGAATGAGAGGTCGGGGAACTGAGTTCGAATTCCAGTTTAATTCCTTGCATTCACTTATGCACAAATACCTTTGGGAAAGGTATTAATCCGTCTCTTCCCTCCAGTTATGGGTTAAATAACAGAACAGATTGTGTTCTATAGTTTTGGCTGGCAACCAGTCTACCGAAGAAAGCAATGGCAACCTACAGCGGGAAAATCTTTTGTCCTGTCAGTCATGTCTCTTTCGAGACATGATCGCCCAATCGTGTTTCACATATGGTACTTAACTGACTGAGTTAAGAACAGGCAGATACAAAGCTACAGTAGTAGAGCAACGAGAGATTGAACTAATGCATAAAGTAACTGAATACAAAGAAATCAATACGCTAACCACTATTCCTACAACGGACACGCCTTTTTCATTACATGTGTGTTTGTCTTTGATGCAGCTTAACACGGCCTGACAGTTCTCAGATGCCCGTTCTCTGTACTCATACGGGTCCACACTATCCACAAATCTCTTGTGGGACATTTTTCTTTATGTGCAGTGAGTCACCACGCGAGAGACAGCCATAGATTCTGGCCCGTCAAATAATCGCTTACGTCTTCAACCCTTCTTCCACCACCGCCACACTTTACAACCGGTCACTCTCTAACTGAACGATGCACTTAATCCTCTCTCTCTTCTTCTTGTTCTTCCCTAAGATCCATCAGGTCCTGTATGCCTTGACTATGTCATATTGGGCTTCTTTATCTTTACAAGTACTGACTGACCGGAAAATTAAGGAAAAGACAGTTACGGAATTCAGAGAGTATCGTAAATAACTACACCCAGAACCTAAGAGGGTTGTGTATTTATCACTAGTGGCAGTTGTCAGTGTTAAACCAATAGTCGAGATTTAGAATGCTGGTTTTCGAAGCAGATAGACTCAGCATAAGTTTCCTGTTCCCTCCAAATGAACCTGTGTTGGATGAAGAAGAACTGGCTTAATAGTTGTAAAGTTATTCAGGATAATCAGTGGCTTCTGTAGATTTCAAAAAAACCTTATTGAATATCAAGTAGAACAATTACAAAACTAGGGCACTATGATCTTCCTACCTCTATTTCAACAGAGCTTAGTTCTTACTATAATTTTTTTTTTTAGTCGTATCACCCCGAGCAAGGCGGTAACGCCACTGATGTACAGGGGGTACGTAATAGTGAAAAAATTGGAAAAGAGAAATCCGGAAACCACATCCTAAACAGGGAAGGAGGGATGAGCCTCTTAACCTGTTCAATAGACGTGGGTGGAGTGTGAACCGGGCGGTAGATAGATCTATCTACTCCAATTGAAAACAAAGTGAGAAGATTGGAAAAGAGAAAGCCGGAAACCACATCCTAAACAGGAAGGAGGGATGACCTAAACATTGAAATTTTGTTCCGAAATCTTTATTTTGTCAACCGAGGTAGATTGTTCTCTACGTTTAAATTTTGAACCATGTCTTGTCAAACAAGAACAACTTAACACAAAATGTCGTGAATATGGCAGTGAAGTTGAGGTCAATTGTCCAAACAATATAGAGTAAATATGTAATTATATATTCACCATTATTTGCAATGACATGCAGATTTTCGATACCGTCTGAGTAAAATTCTGCTAAAATGAAAATGAAAAATTGAGCATGAAAATTGTTCTGCAAAAAGCGAACCGAAATTCTTCCATTAATTCTGAGATGAACGATAGAACAAGCAGTCGAAAAGTGGGTCATAAAATGGGTCGCAAAGTGAGCCGCATACATTGATGCACTATCTATAGGATGCACTATTGTTGTGTTATCAATCTATAGTACGCACTATTGTTGTGTTATCAATCTATAGTACGCACTATTGTTGTGTTATCAATCTATAGTATGTACTATTGTTGCGTTATCAATCTATAGTATGTACCATTGTTGTGTTATCAATCTATAGTACGCACTATTGTTGTGTTATCAATCTACAGTATGCACTATTGTTGTGTTATCAATCTATAGTACGCACTATTGTTGTGTTATCAATCTATAGTACGCACTATTGTTGTGTTATCAATCTATCGTATGCACTATTGTTGTGTTTTCAATCTATAGTACGCACTATTGTTGTGTTATCAATCTATAGTACGCACTATTGTTGTGTTATCAATCTATAGTATGTACTATTGTTGTATTATCAATCTATAGTACGCACTATTGTTGTGTTATCAATCTATAGTATGTACTATTGTTGTGTTATCAATCTATAGTACGTACTATTGTTGTGTTATCAATCTACAGTATGCACTATTGTTGTGTTATCAATCTATAGTACGCACTATTATTGTGTTATCAATCTATAGTATGTACTATTGTTGTGTTATCAATCTATAGTACGCACTATTGTTGTGTTATCAATCTATAGTACGCACTATTGTTGTGTTATCAATCTATAGTATGTACTATTGTTGTGTTATCAATCTATAGTACGCACTATTGTTGTGTTATCAATCTACAGTATGCACTATTGTTGTGTTATCAATCTATAGTACGCACTATTGTTGTGTTATCAATCTATAGTATGTACTATTGTTGTGTTATCAATCTATAGTACGCACTATTGTTGTGTTATCAATCTATAGTACGCACTATTGTTGTGTTATCAATCTATAGTATGTACTATTGTTGTGTTATCAATCTATAGTACGCACTATTGTTGTGTTATCAATCCATGTGATCAAAAAGTTACTTATCTTTTGTTCGAATGTTTTCCATCGAATATTATAACCGCAGTCATGATAGCTATAACAAAACGTTTTTGTCAAATTCTAATTTTCATCAAATAAAGTTTTCCCTATCAATGTTTTAAAGCGACCATGAAAAAACTGATGCAAGTTCAGGTGAATATGACGGGTTGGTTAGACAGACCCACCGAGTTTGTAGCTTCCTTACCTTATTTTTGCTGTATGCGGCTTTTGTGCTTAATACACTGTTGATTAAAAACTAAAGTATGTTAGTGTAGACAACATTTATTCTTAACTGCCTCGTATGACGAGAAAAATATTTTCGTCACAATTGGTTCCTAAAACCGGGAATTACTCATAAATCAATCTAAGATTATCTTCAACATTCAACAAATCGATAAAATGAATCGTATCATGCCTTAGCAAAATCGTTTTGGTTGCATAACAAATTCGAAAACACAGAAACCATCGTAGCGAGGTCAATAAATGATGCTACATCGCGAACGCACTGTGCACCTCGGTGTGGTGTAATGGTTAGCAAGCTCGTCTCGCTAGAATCATTATAACTTAGTAGTGAGTTCGATCTTCGCTGGGTAGCCCCTACTTTCGGCCGTGTGTTACGTCTAAGCTACGCTTAGAAATCACCTTCCTCCAGGTTTGAGGGTTGTGGCGCAGGGATAACAACCCTACCTAATACAAAAAACAGTCTGTTACAGCAACAGCAAAAACGCTGCCCTACACACCATTAAGGAAAAGTTTATTTATTTTTTACGAATGCACTAGACGGCAACGAAGAGGATTAAATGATTTTTCGGAAGAACGATAAAATTATTCTGTGCAGAAATTAAATATGACGAAGAATATTTTTTTTAAGTACATCTTAGTAAACTCAGCATGAAAAATTATTTTGTCATTAAGTTCAGAACATTCATCTTTTCATGTAAAAGAAGTTTACAATATTTCTTTAGCAAATGTTCGGCATTTTTTTGGATTTTATTAATTATTATTAAGTAAAATTTATGAATATTTAGTTTCTATACCGAAATAAAAATAAAACAGCGTCTAAGTACGAATCAATAGTTTCGAAACAAAAAGTTTGGAAATTGTTTACCAAAATATGCGTCGTTTCAAATCCATGTAGATTTCTTCATCCTGAGAAAGACGATGTTGTGATATTCGCCACGAATTTCTCGCGTCTGACTTTGAATTTCTTTCCAACGTTCACAGTGCCCGTTGTAAATCTCCACCTTAGAATACTGTGAAGAAAGTCAGCCAACAAAGCCGAATCGTACCCGAAGGCGTATACATATTCAGCTTGTTAGAAAAGAACTGGAACCTTTGTCTTCACATCGCTAACTCTCTTGAGGATCTGTGGAAGAACAAGCGTGAATATGACATCGTCTTCAGCCGAAAACCATTTCCTAACTGCATCAGAAATATATTACGGTGACTGCTTAAAAGCGTACGACGTTTCACATATTATGAGTTTAAACCTAGCTCCATGGTTAATAGATAGAATGTCAAATTTAAAGCAATCCAAGTTTTATATGAGGCGCAAACCAAAACAGCAAGTCACTTTTATTGTTTACATATATTGCAGTTAGTCTAGCAAGGGACCTTAATTAAAAAGCACACAAAATTTACTCGCTTGCAATGGTAAATGTCGAAAAATTTTAATGTTCTTAAGATAAGACGCAAAATATATTAATAATCTTAGGTTAGTCTGACTCAGTGTCAGAAATAAGTTGCATCAATAGAGATGTAACGCAAGACTCCTCATTGTTTCTGAGCATAAAGGTTCCCATTACAACGATAATATATATATATATATATATATATATGGTTAAATAAAAGAAAGAGAAGAGGAAAACTGTTATTTAAAATCGCCTACGCGTTTCGTCCGTGATGGACTTTTTCAAGGCAGAAAGACGAAATGAGTTTTATTCTAAATTAAGTATCTATAAACAAAATTAGTGTTGGTAACCACAAATACGCTCACAAATCATTTTTTAAAAAAATTAACGGAATATTTCAGTTTTTAGAATTTCTTTATGTGCAAAGTCACGCGACGTTAAGATGAAGGGAATTTATTAGTTTTCTTCGAAAATTGTCCATTCTGTGTGTTTAGTATGTTCCAGAACTCCCCCACGTGCAGTGCAAAAGCACGAGATTTTAGAATGAAAAAAGGAAATCAACCGTTTTCTTTGAAATTCCCACCATGCATTTTAGTTTGTTTCAATATAGTTTCCACAAGCAATGGTGAGATTGGGAAAAATCCGGGGCGCAAATTGATGTTTTGGTAGTATTGGATAGCGGCGCTCTCGAGAATTTTCCTTCTGAATAAATTGTTCACTCTTTTTATTAGTGTGGCATTTTTAAAATCGAAATTGTGGTTGAATTTATTTCTATGAATCACTAATGCATTGGTTAGATTATTATTAGTGATGTCTCTTTTGTGTTCATATATACGTTTTTTTAGATTTCTACTTGTTTCTCCGATGTAGATGGAGAAACAGTCCCGGCAATTTATTCGGTATACACCTGCTTGTTCGTCATTTTGATTTCTGTTATTTTTAGATCTCACAATGTCCATAATAGTTTTTGAAGTAGTTGTTAATATGTGTGTGTTTTTTATATGTGATAGATTGTTTTGGATATTGGATGTAATGGAATTGGTTGGTAGTATGATGTATTTGTTATTGTTTAGATTATTATTGTTAACATTGTTTCTTTTGTTGTGGTTGTATATATTATGTGCCTTTCTTTTTGCATTGTGAATAAAGTGATATGGGTAATGCAAGTTTCTGAATGTGCTTTCTATGTATTTTTCTTCTTTTGTTAAATATTGGGGGCTGCATATTCTTAGTGCTCTTAAAAAGAAACCTATAATAATACCTTTTTAAGAGCACCTTTTTAAATGCATGGTGGGAATTTCAAAGAAAACGTTTGATATATACTGTCCATAATCTCGGATTAAAACTGAGTATATTTTTACATATATATAATGATTTGTTTGAATTTTATTTATGATCGATACTCATATGTAAGTAGATATTCTGTTTATAATCAAACAGTATTATATATCTATTTCTACCGGGCTGATTTTTACGATAAAACTTTTACTGATTTTTACGATCAATTTTTATTACGAAAATGTGTGTCATTCTGCAGGATTCGAACTTGAGACTCCTATTCAAATAGAAGAAGCCACCATGTGATCTGGCGCGTCATAGACCTCTCGACCACGAAAGACGATCAGTCTAAATGAAGTCAAATTAAGACTATAACACAATTTTCGAATTCATCGTAATAACCATCTCTGCTCAGGTAGAAATATATATATAATACTGTTTGATTATAAAGAGAATATCTACTTAAATACGAGTATCGATCAAAAATAATGTTCACACAAATCATTTCAAATTGTCGGTTGTTTATAACCAAGTTTCGTTCATTTTCGTTAATTTCCGTAACATGTCCTTGGTTAAAAGCAATCGGATGTCTAATATATATATATAGTCATCCGCAGATAGATCTGTTTCGCTGTATCACAGCTCATCAGTACGATTAGACAGCCGATTGCTTTTTACCCAGAACTGAAACCCGACCAAATTGGCGTCAGTCAACGATTCTACCTCTGAGCTACGGGCGCTCCGTAGAATGCGGTAGACATTTTAGCGTGTATATTATCATTATACACGCCCAATAGCTGAGAGTGTTCTAATTCATTGCTGAATGAACGATGTATATATATATATAAATATATACATATATATATATATATATATATATATATATATATATATATGTTATTATTATTATTATTATTATCATTATTACTTTAGAACATGTACAGACTACTACAAAATTCTACATTTTGTTTTGACATTGAACTATTATTTTGTTAGTTCTTATTCATTTGTGTATATATATATATATAGCGCGAGAAAGACTGAGATTAGAGAATATTGGAAAGTTTTAGTTCGGCCACAAAGGGCTAAAAATTTAAATGTAATGTTTTAGTCAAATGGCCTGTTTATTTGGATAGAGACGATGTGAGAACATCTTGGCATTCACACTCACATATTTCTTCCAACATTATTTTTAAGTGGATACTCGCACTTGAGAAAATAGTCTGTTTCCATAACGAAACAGTAAATTACCTAATTTTCACTGGCTTAAATTGTTCGGGAAATCCTATTTGAAAAATATCCATCTTCCAGTAGAAATCGAACCTGCATAATCTCAATAGCGGGGAGGTACCAGTACTAGAATCGACGTGTCTTACCACTAGACTACAGAGGATTCATGTAAAAAAATATTCACTTTAAACTGTAAATAAATATTTACCTGTTTTTTTAACGGAACAATTTATATCTGCTCAAATCGTAGGAATAATATAATCTCCTGTTTAATTATAAAAAAAAGAAACAGAGCATCCACTGAAATATGTGTATCCATTAAAAAATAATGTTAAAACAAACAAAATTCAAATATGTCGCTTAATACCAGTTTTGTAAGTTTCCGTATAATTTCGTATATATATATATACGTCTTTCCTTCTCCTGATGATATGTTGGAGTCCCAACATTGAAACAAACATATGATTGTAGAAAAGAAGACATATATAGAAAAATTATGTAGATGTTCTAAAACATAATTTATAATAAATATTCACAACTCTATACATCATATATCGAGCACTGTTTTAAATTAATGTTTTGAACGGGAAAATTTTTTTTTCTTTTCTCTCGTCGTTCTATACTAACTCGGATATATATATATATATATATATATATATATATATATATATATATATATATATGCGAATATTTTTATGGAATCCGTTTCGAAAAAACTAATTCCAACATATTATTTATTTATTTAAACATTATATTTAATGGATACTCGTATTTTAGTGGACGCTTTGTTTGTTTTTAAATAATTAAACAATATATTTTTGCCTCTATCGGCCTGAATAATCACTGCAGACAGAACCTGCATTCCTGTTTATTTACGAGTTTTTTTTTATGAAATCTTCTATGAAATCTATTTCAAAATGGATTAACTCCTTTATACATTTTCAATTTATTTAAACATTCTTTCGTAAACATATTATCTTTGTTTTCCTAGGGATACAAAATGGGAGTAGATATGAATACATCGAAAAATAGGGAAAAAGTGGTCTTAAAAGCGTCATTCGGGCTTTGTTTGACCGTTAATTCTGCATGGTCAAGTTATGAAAACATGTCAGTTCTAATGAAGGTTTTTCTTAGGGGACGGAGGTCCGAAGTAAAGTTTACCTTTCTCCACCTACAGCACAGAGGTAGAATCACTGACCGATGTCAGTTTCAATCCTGGCTAGAGGCAATCAGATGTCTATCTTACTTATTTTTCTGTTTTTTAAACGCACGAACAGGGATGTTTACGAACGCGTGACTGGAATTTTCAAACAACCAAAGATTTTCCTATTTATGGAGCATTTATTCAAGGACCTTACAACACTTTCCTCAATGTAATAGCTCATTTTTCTTCCTGGCACAGTCTGCATACATAGCCACCGTTTTATGGTTTGGCTACTTTCACTATACTACAAGTTATACCAGGGTCTTTTCCATTTTTCAATTTTAATTTCCACGCGCGGCTAGCCATTTTGGTACAATTTGGGCGGTTTTCCAGTTTAAATAAAGATTTATTATAAGTTAGGAATTTTAAAAAGGTCGGTTGTAAATTTCATGAATTCTAGTATAAAAAAACATTATGACACACACAAATACGCACACAAAGGCACACTTACTTGCAAGCATACACACACACACACATACACACACACACACACATATATATATATATATATATATATATATATAACGTAGAACACTTGGTATATTAGTTAGGCAAATTCCGATAGAGACGAACTCAAAAGAACTCAATGCTAAATTCATTTATTTAATTTAACAGAGTAAGACAATTTAGAAAAAAAATTTAGATATTCTACAATTTCATGGGTAATTTTCGCCGCCGATGATGACCTTGCGCTGACGAGCCGCAAAGCCATCATCGGCGGCGAAATATATATTACCCACGAAATTGTAGAATATCTAAATTTTTTCTAATATATATATATATATATATATATATATATATATATATATATATATATATAGATAGATAGATAGATGATCAAGTGTAGTTTTACGTATGCTATATTTATTATTAAAAGTGCTCAATATCATGGATAAATGCAATACAAAAGTGATACCTAGTAGCAACACAGTTTCATGATTGAACCTAATATTCAATGCGTGTTCTGTTTTTGCTCGACTATTTATACATGCTGATCAATCGTTCATTATGTGTAGCAATGTCTATTATATTATCCTTACGCTTATAGATTGGGTAGGTAGTAGCAATTTTATTCAAAATATTTGAAATTATTCTAAACGTTTTTGAGTAGAAATGAATGTGGATTCAAATTCGGTTATTTCTTGCTATTTTAAAGTCTTGTTTATTGATTATTTAATTATTTATTGTTGATTGTTATTATTACATTTACTTATATAATTTATTTAGTATCTACATAATTTGTCTATTTATTTAGATTTTTTTAATATTACCTTTCAGTGTTTAGTTATCGTATTTGTTTAGTTTAATGTATTTGCGTTGCATAAAATATGTTACGTCATCTGCGTTGAATATTGTGCATATCCTTGCATTTCTTCTGTTAAATAGCTCCTTTTCATGGTGGGAACTTTTTTGTGGTGTGTATGAATGAGGATTATTGTATTGTTGACTGAAATCTGTCTGATATTACCTATATGGCTATGTTTTTCTGAGAAATGTTGTTTAATTGTACTCTGATCAGAAAGGTGACAGGTAAGTCTACGGGAGAGCGTGGTTGTAGTAAAACCAATGTATGTAGTGTGTTCTTTTCTAACATGCTGAATATGTATACGCCTTCGGGTACGATTCGGCTTTGTTGGCTGACTTTCTTCACAGTATTCGAAGGTGGGTTTATTATTAGGACCAGAGATACAATCTCTGAATGGGCATGTAAATTGATACACTGCATTGGTTTTTTATAGAGAATTTAGTTTAGTACTTGTAGGGTTATTAGAGACTGTGAGGTCAATTGTTTTGAATTTTTATATTATGATTTTAATTTGATTATTACTATCCACTGGTTTAACATTTCTACGTATTATGTTTCTGAATTTTTTTTCATCTTGTTTGTAATTATTATGTATTTGGTTGCAATAGTATAAGTTAATAGTGTTATGTTTATTTTGATGTACACCATTGTTATTAATATTATCAATATTGTTAGAGCTATTGTTATGTTTATTGAGATACATTTTAATTTGTTGATCAAAGATAAAATCGTCGCTGATGGTTGATGTTTTTGTGTTGCCGTCCTTATAACCTCTCTGAAGATGGCTCATGTGAGCCGAAACCAACTTAATAAAAAATATCCAAATGTTGGAAAATTTTTGTCTGTATTTCAACTGAAATTAAAGACAAATTACGATATTTAGAACGGCTCATGATTAAACATAATAGACATTCATTGTTTCTTATATTTAACAGTATATATATATATATATATATATATATATATATATATATAAATACTGTTAAATATTTAACAAACAAAAAAGTCTCTACAACAAGTCCCTAAAAAAAAGCAGCTACAAAAACCAAGACGTCCAATATATAATAAACTATAACCATAACAAGAAAAATAGAAATAGAAAAATCATTTGGTACACACCGCCTTTCCACCAAATGATAAACACCAAGCTAGGACAAAAGTTCCTGAATTTAATTAAAAAACATTTCCCCACCAATAACCCACTTAGTAAAATCTTCAACAAAAATACACTTAAACTAAGCTACAGCTGCACAAACAACCTAGAAAAAATCATAACAAACCATGACAAATATATCCTAAATCAACACGCAGATCAGAATAATACCGACTACCAAAATACAATAAAAGACAACAATAAAAACATGTGCAATTTTAGAAACCCTAGCAACTGCCCACTACAAAATATATGTAAAATAAACTCAATAATCTATCAATGCTATATAACATCAATTGTAAATCCAACTATAAATAAAGCATATATCGGATCAACTAAAAACACTTTTAAGAAGCGCTGGTACATGCACTTAACTTCATTCAAAAACAACTTATACAGAAACCAAACTCCCCTTTCTACATACTTTTGGAAGCTAAAGGATTCAAAACAGAAACTCAAAGTAAAATGGAAAATCTTAGAAAAAACTAGAACTTGCAACTCACTTGACGACATCTGCCCTTTATGTTTAAGTGAAAAGCTACACATTCTAAAGTACCCCAACAGTAACGAACTATTAAACCGTAGAGGCGAATTAGCAATATTATGCAAACATCGCAAATATTTCTCGTTAAAATTTAAATAAACAAAAAAGCACCCCACACAAAAAATGCAATAAATACACATAACCAACCCTATTAATAAATAGAACAAAAAAGTAGAAACAAAAGACAACAAACCCCACACAACACCAACAATAAGTCCAGCTACCTGCAAAGGGTAGAAAAATAAAAGAAAATATCGACACTGTAAAAAACCTCAAACCATATATCCCAATACAAAATAACTAAAAGTAAGCGATAAAGTGACCAGCCCAAAACAAATAACACATACCGTCCCCTAAACCAAATAGCAGCACCTCAAAAACCATAAGAAAATCGACTAGACCATCGAAAAAATCACACACCACTCATATTAACAACGACTCCACCACGACTACATCCAGACAAGCTAAATAGGAAAACCTGTCCTGAACTAAGCCACTTCCCCCATACATCTAACTCTAAGACTTAAATAAGGCCAACAGAATCTAAATAAACTCCCAACCCCACTTTCACCTAAAAAAAGCATATTCACCACAAATAAACGTTTTTTTTCACCAGATAATTTTCATTCCAACTTCTTCACTCGTAGAGAGGCAACAAAAAAACAAGGTTAGCTTCCAAAAAGGGAACATTTTTGTGTAGAGATATTATGAATTTATAAACCATTGTAACAACTATTGCAATATAGCGGTCTACGTTTGTATCGAGCACTCTTTATATAAGTAAATGCATGGACAGCAGGTTAAAAAACCTACGAGTTCCACAACTTTGTTACAATATATATATATATATATATATATATATATATATATATATAACACCCAACCCATCGAGCTCTCTATATGGATTTACCAATTAATATTTTATATTAAGGTAATCTTGTTGGATTATCATCACCGTTTACAGACTGACACCTATATATATATATATATATATATATATAGTGTTTCGAGGCAGCAGATAATTTTCTAAGCCTCATGGAGTCTTATTTTTGTGATCAGTGAGTACCCACTGTTTATACTCGAATTATTTAAATATAATAGAATGTGGGTTGAGAAATATTGTCAGGTCGCGATATTAACCAATATAGTACTACCGCAGAGTTTGCGCAGTAATTGCTCTCTCCAGGGTGTGTGAAGGAGAAACCACTAGGACGCTGAGGGTAAAACCACTCTTAACTTTGATAAAATTACCTCTGGGGTGTTCTGCGATTTGTATGTCCCCGACTCTGGCCCCATATTACCAGGTTGAAGAGAAATTTGAAGAAAAAGACTTAATAATAAACTTGGTTCACAAAATCTTAGATAACTGTACACAGTTACGGAAGCCGGTAATGAATGAATACCTTAAGGACACAATAGAGTGAATACCAGAGTTATTAAATCCCATAGATAAAATTAATTTGGAGCAGTTAAAAAAGAAGTTGGAAAAAGAAGATATGAAATGGAAAAATAAGAAAATAATTTTGGTAAACTGGTTAGTGGGCAGCAGTACTTTATCGGTCGATGTTGCACTGGTAGTGTGGAAAATAAGGAAATATAGAGTGAAACGGAATAACAAGGTCTCGGTGAGCGTACGACAGACGAAGAAGGGAAACCGTCTGGCGATCTATATTTGACCAGAGCACGACCGACAGGTGAAGTCGAGATCGAAACAAACCTGACGGCAGGAACTGGACAAGAACCAACTCCTGTCAGAAAGTCACTAAAACCTTCCGTTGCAGAGTGGAGGCTGGCAACAAAACGGAAATAAGCACTAAGAGATACATACATGAGCACATCTTCAAACACATCTGAAAAAAAAACAATTGGATGATCAAATGACTTACTCTTTTCATAAGATACCTTGTCTTATTAAAGAGACTGCGGCCACATAAAAAAACAAAAAAAAAAAAAAAACAATTGGATGATCAAATGACTTACTCTTTTCATAAGATACCTTGTCTTATTAAAGAGACTGCGGCCACATAAAAAAACAAAAAAAAAACAAAAAAAAACAATTGGATGATCAAATGACTTACTCTTTTCATAAGATACCTTGTCTTATTAAAGAGACTGCGGCCACATAAAAAAACAAAAAAAAAAACAAAAAAAACAATTGGATGATCAAATGACTTACTCTTTTCATAAGATACCTTGTCTTATTAAGGAGACTGCGGCCACATAAAAAACAAAAAAACAAAAAAAAAGCAATTGGATGATCAAATGACTTACTCTTTTCATAAGATACCTTGTCTTATTAAAGAGACTGCGGCCACATAAAAAAACAAAAAAAAAACAATTGGATGATCAAATGACTTACTCTTTTCATAAGATACCTTGTCTTATTAAAGAGACTGCGGCCACATAAAAAAACAAAAAAAAACAATTGGATGATCAAATGACTTACTCTTTTCATAAGATACCTTGTCTTATTAAAGAGACTGCGGCCACATAAAAAAACAAAAAAAAAAACAAAAAAAACAATTGGATGATCAAATGACTTACTCTTTTCATAAGATACCTTGTCTTATTAAGGACACTGCGGCCACATAAAAAACAAAACAAAACAAAAAAAAAACAATTGGATGATCAAATGACTTACTCTTTTCATAAGATACCTTGTCTTATTAAAGAGACTGCGGCCACATGAAAAAAAAAACATTTTCACATTTTGCATGGCATTAAAAGAAGACGACATAATTCTTTTTACATTTTTGCATGAAATTAAACGAAGAGGAGATTTTTACTTTATTAAATATATAAGGACATCTTTGCATTTGCATAGAATTAGAAAAAAGGGACACTTCTATTATGCATTGAAATTGTTTTATTTTTCGTATTGCTTAAAACCAACACGTTTAATGCATGTTTTGCATGGATCTTTTCTTTTCTTTTTTTTCTTTTTTTTGATAGAGCCTAAAAATTAATACGCATAGTCAATAGGGTAACTGGTAGTTATAGTGTCATTTAAAGGACAGTTGATGATGGGAGTGAAGTAACCCCATTTTTGGACGGTTGGTATTAATTTTAAATGATTTTCAAGATGAGAAAAGATTTCTCTAAAATTGGAGAATGCAATTATTTTTGTCGGGAAGTGTAACCGAAATGTTAACGGGTGGAAAATATAGAAGCAAAGTTACTGAGTAAGAAATTATGTTTTGAGCAAACCCATCAAATTCCAGTCACAACATTTATTAATAGATTTTGACGCCGTGTGACCCTAGGTCGAAATGAGGCCTTGACAGTCTCCTGTGTACTGGGTTACCGGGACAGTTTATAAGAGCAGGCAGACAATAACAGAAATGAATTTGTCTCTCCTTCCCCTGAAAGTTGAAATGTTAAATCATATTGCTTACATGTCAAGATAGTAAGTCATATATACATATATATATATATATATATATATATATATATATATGGAGAAAGAAATAGAGCCTTATGACCTTCTTTCCCACACCAGTACTGTTTAACATAATGAGAATAGAAACACGAAATTTGAGAGACGGCTCCCAAAGCTTAGAAGTCGTTGGAAAATGCAGTCGTTCTTAAAAACTCACCAGCTTCTAGAAACAAAAGGAAGGCGATCAGAGAGTGATATGGCCAAATTCAACCAAATGATCGTTCTGTAGAAATAATATAACACTAATATTCTACTGAATAGCAGCCAATTGATATTTCTTTTCCGTCCCTTATTTGGACTTGCTTGTAATCATGTAAGTATTCGATATATATAAACATATGAATTGTTTGAACATTATGTTTTATTTTTTTATCGATACTCGTATTTAAGTAGATATTCTGTTTTTAATTAAACAGTATTATATATTTGTATCTACTGGCCTGATTATTTACGATAAATTTTTATTACGAAAATGTGTGTCATTCGGCAGGATTCAAACGTGGAGGTCATTCGTGTTCGAGCGGTCTAAGACGTTACCAGATCAAATGGTAGCTTCCCCTATGTAGATAGAGGTCGCAGGTTCAAACAATTCATTTCAAATTGTCGGTTGTTTACAACCAAGTTTCGTTAAAATATAAACATATATATATCTATACCGTGTCGTTACACTCTTGAATCTGTTTTTTATCATATATCAATTCTTCGCAAGTTTAGTCTATCCTCATCAATTGGTAATAAGCGGTCCTCTTTTGGCTAATCTGAGATCTACAACACAGCGTGGACAAAATCGGCCAAAACTCGGGGAGATTGACTGGACGCGCTAAGAGTCGTGTTATTGAAACAGCTGTCTCAACACAATTTTACTTGTCAACCGGCATCCGCATTCTTTAACTTTTCAAAACAATATTTATGTTCATTTGTTAGCCAACTCACATATTTTTGCTGTTTCAAAACACCTACTCACTATAAATACATTTCTGCGCGAAATTGTGCACCAGGTCAGGTAATATTTAACACATATACTCGGAGTGATTTCTGTGGGTTCCTGCCATTATTAGAAATTGAGGTCGGTGGATCCCGAAGATATATTTGGAAATGATATCTGTTGGTCCCAGCTATTACTAGGAAGTGATGTCGGTGGGTGCTGGCTATATACGCAGAAATTATGTCGGTAGGTCCGGGAGTTACAGGGTGTGATGTCGGTGGGTCCCAGCTATTGCTAGAAATTGTGGTCGGTGGGTCATGAACATATACTCGGAAGTCAGTAAGTTTCGGCCATTACTAGAAATTGTCGTCGGTGGGTTCCGGCCGGCTATTACTCGGAAATTATATAGCTGGGCTTCGGTCTTTATTACGAATTTTCATCAGTTGGTCCCGACCATATACTCGGAAGTGACGTCAGTGGATCCCAGCATTTACTAAGAAGTAATGTTGGTGCGTCCCGACTATATGCTGCAAAGTCATGTTTGGCGTTTCATCCATTACTGGGAAATGATGTCGGTGGGTCCAGTATTTATTTGGGAGCGATTTCGTTGAGTCCCAGACTTTATTAGGAATTGGCATAGGTAGGTCCTTATTTTCGAAAGTGATGTCTGTCAGTCACTGCTAATACTAGGAAGTGATGTCAATGATTCCCAAGTAATGGTCGGAAATCATTATCAAAATGGCAAAATACTCGGAAGTAAAATCATTGTTTCTGGTCACGGAAAAACTTAATCGATAGATCCGTCCATAAGTTGGGTGTGATGTCGATGCATCTCGGCCACTGCTCGCAATTGACATCACTGTGTTAAGACCTTACACTCGGTAGTCATGCCTGTGTGTCGGAACAATTACTAGGAGGTGATATTAATGGGTCCCTACCATATTTTCTGAAGTGACATTTGTTGATTCCTGTCCTTACTAGGAAATGAAATCGGTACTTCTTGGCAATATACTCAGATGTAACGTCACTCGGTTTCGGCTATTACTAGGAATTGACATCGATGAACCATATACACAGTAGTGACGTCTCCGGTACCCGAATATTATTTGGAAGTATATCTGTGGGTCACGGTCCTATATTCGGAAGTGACGTCTGTGGTTTTCGGCCATTACTCAAAAATGTAGTTTTTGGTCCGGCTACTACTCAGGAGTGATGACTGTGTGTACAAACTATTACTAGGAAGTGGTATTAGTGGGTTCTGGTCATATACTCAGTGAGTCTCGTACATTACTAGAAATTGACGAAAATATGCCCCAACAATATACTCAGAATAGATATCGGTGGGTCCAGGTCATTACTAGAAGTAATGTATGTGGCTCTAGATCATCTAATCGGAAATGAGGTTCGGCGTGTTAAGGCATTTAATCAAAAATCACGGTGGGTTCGGCCATTACTCGAAAGTGACGTCTTAGGGTCTGGTCATTACTCGACACTTAGTACATGATCTACAGCTCATCTCTTATCAAAAGAGGTAAATCATTGACTACCTGATAGGTTGCAATTAAGTTGACTGAAAAATCCTGTCTACTCAGATTTTAATATCAAAGTGATATTTGTCTAGACAGTTTGCCAACCAAATTTGGAATAAATGTGAAAATGTAGATCCATAGGAGAAGACTAGATATATTAGTGGAATGCAATAAATGTAAAAATGTTAAACAAAGGTAGAAAGGTTAAGTAATTGAGAATAGTTCAATAATTGTGAAAAAATAAAATACATGGCAGAAAGACAGGGTAGATCGGAGGGGCGCAATAAATGTGATAATATTCATCCCTGATAAAAAGGTGGGGCTATTTCGGAATGGTGCAATGAATGTGAAAATGTTAATCGGTTGTTGAAAGGTTAAGTATTGGGGTGTAATAGGTATGAAAATATTAATCTATGGTAGAAAGGTTGGGTTAATCAGAGGGGTAAAATCAATATGAAATGTTAATACATGGCAGAAACATCGGGTTAATCGGAGAGGCGCAATAAATGTGAAAATATTAAACACCGAGAAAAACTTTGTGTAAATGGTTTCACAGATGGAAAAAATATAATCCACAGCAGAAATTCTAGGTAAATCGAAGGAGTGCAATAAGTGTGAAAAGGTTAAGCCATGGCAGAAAGGCTGAGTAAATAGTTGGGTTATTATAACTGTGAAAATGTTAATCCATGGCTTATAAAGGACAGGCAAATAGGATAGTTAGCATAAATGTGAAAATGGTAATTCATGGCTGAAAGACAAGATAAATCGGAGGGTTACTATAAATGTTCTTGGCTGAAAGGGTACGTTAATCGGACGGGTACCATGTATGTGATAATATTTATACATGGCTGAAAGTATGGATAAGTCGGAGGGATGCCAGAATTGTAAAAATTATAATTCATGGCTAAAAGAATAGGTAAATTGGAGAGGTACCATAAATGTGAAGAAGTTAATCCATGACTGAAAAGAAGGTCCAATCGCGCATAGATGAATGGATTGGTAAATCGGAGTGGTACCATAAATGTGAAAATGATAATCCATGGTCTGAAAAGCTGGGTAAATTGAAGAGGTACAATAAAGGGGAAAATGTTAATGTATGGCTCAATGGATGGGTAAATTGGAAAGTGTGTATTATAAACGTAAAAATGTTAATCCATGGCTAAAAGGAAAGGTAAAACGAAGTGGTACCATAAATATGACAATGTTAGCTGAAGAGATTGGTAAATCGGAGGGGCACCATAATTGTGTAAACATTAATCCATGGCTGAATGTCTAGGTAAATCGGATGGGGTACCATAAATGTGAAAATGTTAATCCATAGCTGAAAGGGTGGGTAAATCGGAGGGGCGCCATAAATCTGAAAATTTTAAATCGAAGGGGTGTCATATATGTGAAAAACTTAATTCATGGCTAAAAGGATGGGTAAATCAGACGGTTACCATACATTTTCAAATGTTTATTCATGGCTGAAAGCCTGGGTAAATCAGTGGGGTACTATAAATGTGAAAATGTTAATCCATGTCTGAAATGCTGGGTAAATAGGAGGATTAGCATAAATGTGAAAATGTTAATTTATGGCTGAAAGTCTGTAATTTTGAAGGGTACCATGAATGTGAAAATGTTTATTCGTGGCTGAAATGCTGGGTAAATATGAGGGTTAGCATAAATGTAAGAATGTTAATTCATGGCTGAAATACTGGATAATTTGGAAGGGTACCATAAATGTGAATATGTTAATCAATGGCTGAAAGTTTGGGTAAATAGGACGGGTACCATAAATGTGAAAATATTAATTCATGGCTTAAAGGACTGGTAAATTGAATGGATATCATAAATATGACAAAACGTATTTCATGGCTGAAAGAATGGCTAAATCGAAGCGGTATCATAAATGGAAAATATTAATTCATGGTTGAAAGAATGGGTAAATTGGAGTAATAACATAAATGTGAAAATATTAATCCATGGCTGAAACGCTGGGTAAATCGAAGGGGAGCCATAAATGATAAAATGTTAATTCATGGCTTAAAGGATAGGTAAATTGGAGGAATACCATAATTGTGAAAATGTTAATCCATGGCTGAAAGGCTGGGTAAATCGGAGGGTGTCATAAATGTCAAAACGCTTATTAATGGCTGAAAGGCGGGATAAATCGGATGGGGTACTATATATGTGAAAATCTTAATTCATGGCTGAAAGGTTGGGTATATCAGAGGGTTATTATAATTCTGAGAATGTTAATCAAGGCTGAAAAGTATATAGGAGGTTTAGCATCAATGTAGAAATGTTAATTTATGGCTGAAAGGCTGGGTATATCAGAGGGTTATTATAATTCTTAGAATGCTAATCATGGCTGAAAAGTGTATAGAAGGTTTAGCATCAATGTAGAAATGTTAATTTATGGCTGAAAGGCTGGGTATATCAGAGGGTTATTATAATTCTTAGAATGCTAATCATGGCTGAAATGTTAAATAGGAGGGTTAGCATCAATGTAGAAATGTTAATTTATG
The DNA here is from genome assembly GCA_037127315.1 of Ascarosepion bandense. Classification (NCBI taxonomy): domain Eukaryota; kingdom Metazoa; phylum Mollusca; class Cephalopoda; order Sepiida; family Sepiidae; genus Ascarosepion; species Ascarosepion bandense. The sequence goes on from JBBBDQ010002040.1 coordinate 3,897,881, forward strand.
GCTAAAAGGCTGGATAATTTAGACGGCTGTGAAAATGTAAATCCATGGTGAAAGGCTGGGCAAATCCGAGAAGTACATCAAATGTGAAAATTGTAATTAATGGCTGAAAGGATGAGGAAATCGGAGGTGTACTATAAATGTGAAAATATGAATCAATGGCTGAAAGGCTGGGTATATTGAGCGGGTGCAATAAATTTGAAAATTTTAATCCAAGTAATTAGAGTAATTTAGAGAGATGTCATATGAATGAAAATGTGAATCCATGAAAGAAAGGCTGGCTTAATTGGTGGGGTGCAATAAATGAGAAAATATTAATTAATGGCAGTAAGGCTAGGTAAATCAGTGGGGTCAAGTAAGTATGAAAATGTGAATCCATGGCAGAAAGGTTGCGTAAATCGCAAGGTGCAATAAATATGAAAATGTTAATCCATGATTTTTGTAACCTAAAAGCTTACTGAGTGAGTAATATCCCAAACGGAGATAGGAAATCAATAGTAATATTTATATCATTAAATACAACACTTTCAATCTGTGTGAAGTAAATAACCACTGCTATTTTAAAATTACTAGACAGTAAGAAAACACCAATCTCTCAATAGAATGTAAAGTATTATATAAGTATTGGGGCGTACACATTACGGTCCATAGGGGCATACATAACACCCCGTTTTTAGACTTACTCTGCGCAGAATCTATATTTATTTCTTTTAGGGTTGATGTTAATCTATTCTGTAAGCATTCCTTTTTTCTTACTAAGACTTTTCAGGACTTTCATAAAAAAGAACCTCCATCAGTTCAACCTTCTTTGGAGTATGTTTTCACCTCCATTGCATATCTACTTTTGTTTGATTAAATGATTTTATGCAACATTTCCGGTCTTATGACGAGGAATTCCATCTTTGCGATTATTCCCACCTTCCATTGCATATCTACAGTTGTTTTGATTAAACGCTTTTCGTACATCATTTCGGGTCTTTTGATCTGGAATTCCATCTTTGCCATCATTCCCACCTTCCATTGCATATCTACTGTTGCTTTGATTAAACGCTTCTCGTATAACATTTCCGGTCTTTTCACCAGGAATTCCATCTTTGCGATTATGCCCACCTTCCATTGCATATCTACTGTTGTTTTGATAAGACGTTTTCATACAACAATTCCGGTCATTTGAACAGGAATTCCAACTTTGCGATTATTCCCACGTTAGATTGCATACCTACTGTTGTTTTGATTAAACGCTTTTCGTACACCATTTCCATTCTTTGATCTGGAATTCCATCTTTGCGATTATTCCCACCTTCCATTGCATATCTACTGTTGTTTTGATGAAACGCTTTTCGTACAACAATTCCGGTCATTTGAACAGGAATTCCATCTTTGCGATTATTCCCACCTTCCATTACATCTCTACTGTTGTTTTGATTAAACGCTTTTCGTACAACAATTCCGGTCATTTGAACAGGAATTCCATCTTTGCGATTATTCCCACCTTCCACTGCATATCTACTGTTGTTTTGATGAAACGCTTTTCGTACAACAATTCCGGTCATTTGAACAGGAATTCCATCTTTGCGATTATTCCCACCTTCCATTGCATATCTTCTGTTGTTTTGATGAAACGCTTTTCGTACAACACCGGTCATTTGAACAGGAATTCCATCTTTGCGATTATTCCCACCTTCCATTACATATCTACCGTTGTTTTGATTAAACGCTGTACAACAATCTCGGTCATTTGAACAGGAATTCCATCTTTGCGATTATTCCCACCTTCCATTACATATCTACTGTTGTTTTGATTAAACGCTTTTCGTACAACAATTCCGGTCATTTGAACAGGAATTCCATCTTTGCGATTATTCCCACCTTCCATTACATATCTACTGTCGTTTTGATTAAACGCTTTTCGTACAACAATTCCGGTCATTTGAACAGGAATTCCATCTTTGCGATTATTCCCACCTTCCATTACATATCTACTGTCGTTTTGATTAAACGCTTTTCGTACAACAATTCCGGTCATTTGAACAAGAATTCCATCTTTGAGATTATTCCACCTTCCATTGCATATCTACTGTTGTTTTGATGAAACGCTTTTTCGTACAACAATTCCGGTCATTTGAACAGGAATTCCATCTTTGCGATTATTCCCACCTCCCATTACATATCTACTGTCGTTTTGATTAAACGCTTTTCGTACAACAATTCCGGTCATTTGAACAGGGAATTCATCTTGGGGATTATTCCCACCTTCCATTACATATCTACCGTCGGTTTGATTAAACGCTTTTCGTACAACAATTCCGGTCATTTGAACAGGAATTCCATCTTTGCGATTATTCCCACCTTCCATTACATATCTACTGTCGTTTTGATTAAACGCTTTTCGTACAACAATTCCGGTCACTGGAACAGGAATTCCATCTTTGCGATTATTCCCACCTTCCATTACATATCTACTGTCGTTTTGATGAATCGCTTTTCGTACAAAAATTCCGGTCATTTGAACAGGAATTCCATCTTTGCGATTATTCCCACCTTCCATTGCATATCTACTGTCGTTTTGATTAAACGCTTTTCGTACAACAATTCCGGTCATTTGAACAGGAATTCCATCTTTGTGATTATTCCCACCTTCCATTACATATCTACTGTCGGTTTGATTAAACGCTTTTCGTACAACAATTCCGGTCATTTGAACAGGAATTCCATCTTTGCGATTATTCCCACCTTCCATTACATATCTACTGTTGTTTTGATGAAACGCTTTTCGTACAACAATTCCGGACATTTGAACAGGAATTCCATCTTTGCGATTATTCCCACCTTCCATTACATATCTACTGTTGTTTTGATGAAACGCTTTTCGTACAACAATTCCGGTCATTTGAACAGGAATTCCATCTTTGCGATTATTCCCACCTTCCATTGCATATCTTCTGTTGTTTTGATGAAACGCTTTTCGTACAACAATTCCGGTCATTTGAACAGGAATTCCATCTTTGCGATTATTCCCACCTTCCATTACATATCTACTGTTGTTTTGATTAAACGCTTTTCGTACAACAATTCCGGTCATTTGAACAGGAATTCCATCTTTGCGATTATTCCCACCTTCCATTACATATCTACTGTTGTTTTGATTAAACGCTTTTCGTACAACAATTCCGGTCATTTGAACAGGAATTCCATCTTTGCGATTATTCCCACCTTCCATTGCATATCTACTGTTGTTTTGATGAAACGCTTTTCGTACAACAATTCCGGTCATTTGAACAGGAATTCCATCTTTGCGATTATTCCCACCTTCCATTACATATCTACTGTCGTTTTGATTAAACGCTTTTCGTACAACAATTCCGGTCATTTGAACAGGAATTCCATCTTTGCGATTATTCCCACCTTCCATTACATATCTACTGTCGTTTTGATTAAACGCTTTTCGTACAACAATTCCGGTCATTTGAACAAGAATTCCATCTTTGAGATTATTCCCACCTTCCATTGCATATCTACTGTTGTTTTGATGAAACGCTTTTCGTACAACAATTCCGGTCATTTGAACAGGAATTCCATCTTTGCGATTATTCCCACCTTCCATTACATATCTACTGTCGTTTTGATTAAACGCTTTTCGTACAACAATTCCGGTCATTTGAACAGGAATTCCATCTTTGGGATTATTCCCACCTTCCACCTAATACATATCTACTGTCGTTTTGATTAAACGCTTTTCGTACAACAATTCCGGTCATTTGAACAGGAATTCCATCTTTGCGATTATTCCCACCTTCCATTACATATCTACTGTTGTTTCGATTAAACGCTTTTCGTACAACAATTCCGGTCATTGGAACAGGAATTCCATCTTTGCGATTATTCCCACCTTCCATTACATATCTACTGTCGTTTTGATGAAACGCTTTTCGTACAAAAATTCCGGTCATTTGAACAGGAATTCCATCTTTGCGATTATTCCCACCTTCCATTGCATATCTACTGTCGTTTTGATTAAACGCTTTTCGTACAACAATTCCGGTCATTTGAACAGAATTCCATCTTTGCGATTATTCCCACCTTCCATTACATATCTACTGTCGGTTTGATTAAACGCTTTTCGTACAACAATTCCGGTCATTTGAACAGGAATTCCATCTTTGCGATTATTCCCACCTTCCATTACATATCTACTGTTGTTTTGATGAAACGCTTTTCGTACAACAATTCCGGTCATTTGAACAGGAATTCCATCTTTGCGATTATTCCCACCTTCCATTACATATCTACTGTCACTTTGATTAAACGCTTTTCGTACAACAATGCCGGTCATTTGAACAGGAATTCCATCTTTGCGATTATTCCCACCTCCCATTACATATCTACTGTCGTTTTGATTAAACGCTTTTCGTACAACAATTCCGGTCATTTGAACAGGAATTCCATCTTTGCGATTATTCCCACCTTCCATTACATATCTACTGTTGTTTTGATGGAACGCTTTTCGTACAACAATTCCGGTCATTTGAACAGGAATTCCATCTTTGCGATTATTCCCACCTTCCATTACATATCTACTGTCGTTTTGATTAAACGCTTTTCGTACAACAATGCCGGTCATTTGAACAGGAATTCCATCTTTGCGATTATTCCCACCTCCCATTACATATCTACTGTCGTTTTGATTAAACGCTTTTCGTACAACAATTCCGGTCATTTGAACAGGAATTCCATCTTTGTGATTATTCCCACCTTCCATTACATATCTACTGTCGTTTTGATTAAACGCTTTTCGTACAACAATTCCGGTCATTTGAACAGGAATTCCATCTTTGCGATTATTCCCACCTTCCATTACATATCTACTGTTGTTTTGATGAAACGCTTTTCGTACAACAATTCCGGTCATTTGAACAGGAATTCCATCTTCGCGATTATTCCCACCTTCCATTGCATATCTACTGTCGTTTTGATTAAACGCTTTTCGTACAACAATTACGGTCATTTGAACAGGAATTCCATCTTTGCGATTATTCCCACCTTCCATTACATATCTACTGTCGTTTTGATTAAACGCTTTTCGTACAACAATTCCGGTCATTTGAACAGGAATTCCATCTTTGCGATTATTCCCACCTTCCATTACATATCTACTGTTGTTTTGATGAAACGCTTTTCGTACAACAATTCCGGTCATTTGAACAGGAATTCCATCTTTGCGATTATTCCCACCTTCCATTGCATATCTACTGTTGTTTTGATAAAACGCTTTTCGTACAACAATTCCGGTCATTTGAACAGGAATTCCATCTTTGCGATTATTCCCACCTTCCATTACATATCTACTGTCGTTTTGATTAAACGCTTTTCGCACAACAATTCCGGTCATTTGAACAGGAATTCCATCTTTGCGATTATTCCCACCTTCCATTACATATCTACTGTCGTTTTGATTAAACGCTTTTCGTACAACAATTCCGGTCATTTGAACAGGAATTCCATCTTTGCGATTATTCCCACCTTCCATTACATATCTACTGTCGTTTTGATTAAACGCTTTTCGTACAACAATTCCGGTCATTTGAACAGGAATTCCATCTTTGCGATTATTCCCACCTTCCATTACATATCTACTGTCGTTTTGATTAAACGCTTTTCGTACAACAATTCCGGTCATTTGAACAGGAATTCCATCTTTGCGATTATTCCCACCTTCCATTACATATCTACTGTCGTTTTGATTAAACGCTTTTCGTACAACAATTCCGGTCATTTGAACAGGAATTCCATCTTTGCGATTATTCCCACCTTCCATTACATATCTACTGTCGTTTTGATTAAACGCTTTTCGTACAACAATTCCGGTCATTTGAGCAGGAATTCCATCTTTGCGATTATTCCCACCTTCCATTACATATCTACTGTCGTTTTGATTAAACGCTTTTCGTACAACAATTCCGGTCATTTGAACAGGAATTCCATCTTTGCGATTATTCCCACCTTCCATTACATATCTACTGTCGTTTTGATTAAACGCTTTTCGTACAACAATTCCGGTCATTTGAACAGGAATTCCATCTTTGCGATTATTCCCACCTTCCATTGCATATCTACTGTTGTTTTGATGAAACGCTTTTCGTACAACAATTCCGGTCATTTGAACAGGAATTCCATCTTTGCGATTATTCCCACCTTCCATTACATATCTACTGTCGTTTTGATTAAACGCTTTTCGTACAACAATTCCGGTCATTTGAACAGGAATTCCATCTTTGCGATTATTCCCACCTTCCATTACATATCTACTGTTGTTTTGATGAAACGCTTTTCGTACAACAATTCCGGTCATTTGAACAGGAATTCCATCTTTGCGATTATTCCCACCTTCCATTGCATATCTACTGTCGTTTTGATTAAACGCTTTTCGTACAACAATTACGGTCATTTGAACAGGAATTCCATCTTTGCGATTATTCCCACCTTCCATTACATATCTACTGTCGTTTTGATTAAACGCTTTTCGTACAACAATTCCGGTCATTTGAACAGGAATTCCATCTTTGCGATTATTCCCACCTTCCATTACATATCTACTGTTGTTTTGATGAAACGCTTTTCGTACAACAATTCCGGTCATTTGAACAGGAATTCCATCTTTGCGATTATTCCCACCTTCCATAGCATATCTACTGTTGTTTTGATGAAACGCTTTTCGTACAACAATTCCGGTCATTTGAACAGGAATTCCATCTTTGCGATTATTCCCACCTTCCATTACATATCTACTGTCGTTTTGATTAAACGCTTTTCGCACAACAATTCCGGTCATTTGAACAGGAATTCCATCTTTGCGATTATTCCCACCTTCCATTACATATCTACTGTCGTTTTGATTAAACGCTTTTCGTACAACAATTCCGGTCATTTGAACAGGAATTCCATCTTTGCGATTATTCCCACCTTCCATTACATATCTACTGTCGTTTTGATTAAACGCTTTTCGTACAACAATTCCGGTCATTTGAACAGGAATTCCATCTTTGCGATTATTCCCACCTTCCATTACATATCTACTGTCGTTTTGATTAAACGCTTTTCGTACAACAATTCCGGTCATTTGAACAGGAATTCCATCTTTGCGATTATTCCCACCTTCCATTACATATCTACTGTCGTTTTGATTAAACGCTTTTCGTACAACAATTCCGGTCATTTGAACAGGAATTCCATCTTTGCGATTATTCCCACCTTCCATTACATATCTACTGTCGTTTTGATGAAACGCTTTTCGTACAACAATTCCGGTCATTTGAACAGGAATTCCATCTTTGCGATTATTCCCACCTTCCATTACATATCTACTGTCGTTTTGATTAAACGCTTTTCGTACAACAATTCCGGTCATTTGAACAGGAATTCCATCTTTGCGATTATTCCCACCTTCCATTACATATCTACTGTCGTTTTGATTAAACGCTTTTCGTACAACAATTCCGGTCATTTGAACAGGAATTCCATCTTTGCGATTATTCCCACCTTCCATTACATATCTACTGTCGTTTTGATTAAACGCTTTTCGTACAACAATTCCGGTCATTTGAACAGGAATTCCATCTTTGCGATTATTCCCACCTTCCATTGCATATCTACTGTTGTTTTGATGAAACGCTTTTCGTACAACAATTCCGGTCATTTGAACAGGAATTCCATCTTTGCGATTATTCCCACCTTCCATTACATATCTACTGTCGTTTTGATTAAACGCTTTTCGTACAACAATTCCGGTCATTTGAACAGGAATTCCATCTTTGCGATTATTCCCACCTTCCATTACATATCTACAGTTGTTTTGATGAAACGCTTTTCGTACAACAATTCCGGTCATTTGAACAGGAATTCCATCTTTGCGATTATTCCCACCTTCCATTGCATATCTACTGTCGTTTTGATTAAACGCTTTTCGTATAACAATTACGGTCATTTGAACAGGAATTCCATCTTTGCGATTATTCCCACCTTCCATTACATATCTACTGTCGTTTTGATTAAACGCTTTTCGTACAACAATTCCGGTCATTTGAACAGGAATTCCATCTTTGCGATTATTCCCACCTTCCATTACATATCTACTGTTGTTTTGATGAAACGCTTTTCGTACAACAATTCCGGTCATTTGAACAGGAATTCCATCTTTGCGATTATTCCCACCTTCCATTGCATATCTACTGTTGTTTTGATGAAACGCTTTTCGTACAACAATTCCGGTCATTTGAACAGGAATTCCATCTTTGCGATTATTCCCACCTTCCATTACATATCTACTGTCGTTTTGATTAAACGCTTTTCGCACAACAATTCCGGTCATTTGAACAGGAATTCCATCTTTGCGATTATTCCCACCTTCCATTACATATCTACTGTCGTTTTGATTAAACGCTTTTCGTACAACAATTCCGGTCATTTGAACAGGAATTCCATCTTTGCGATTATTCCCACCTTCCATTACATATCTACTGTCGTTTTGATTAAACGCTTTTCGTACAACAATTCCGGTCATTTGAACAGGAATTCCATCTTTGGGATTATTCCCACCTTCCATTACATATCTACTGTCGTTTTGATTAAACGCTTTTCGTACAACAATTCCGGTCATTTGAACAGGAATTCCATCTTTGCGATTATTCCCACCTTCCATTACATATCTACTGTCGTTTTGATTAAACGCTTTTCGTACAACAATTCCGGTCATTTGAACAGGAATTCCATCTTTGCGATTATTCCCACCTTCCATTGCATATCTACTGTCGTTTTGATGAAACGCTTTTCGTACAACAATTCCGGTCATTTGAACAGGAATTCCATCTTTGCGATTATTCCCACCTTCCATTACATATCTACTGTCGTTTTGATTAAACGCTTTTCGTACAACAATTCCGGTCATTTGAACAGGAATTCCATCTTTGCGATTATTCCCACCTTCCATTGCATATCTACTGTCGTTTTGATGAAACGCTTTTCGTACAACAATTCCGGTCATTTGAACAGGAATTCCATCTTTGCGATTATTCCCACCTTCCATTACATATCTACTGTCGTTTTGATTAAACGCTTTTCGTACAACAATTCCGGTCATTTGAACAGGAATTCCATCTTTGCGATTATTCCCACCTTCCATTACATATCTACTGTCGTTTTGATTAAACGCTTTTCGTACAACAATTCCGGTCATTTGAACAGGAATTCCATCTTTTCGATTATTCCCACACTGTATTGCAGAGTACCTTTTTTTTTTTAGAGAAGCAATGACCGTGTCTTCTAAAATTTTATTATTGTTTTTTAATAGGTTTGGACAGTCCGTCCGTGTGACTTAACTTACTCGACGGCAAGAAATCCATTCTAATATCGTAATTTAGTAGAATGGTTCCTCATCGCTCTAACCTATTAGCTGTATTCGTCGGTAGTCGTTTTTGAGGCCTCTAAATAGCTAGTAAGTGTGTGTGATCGTTTGTAAAGTCAATCTTCTCCCGTGAATGACTCTGTTAATTTTTAATTTTAAAGACAATCGCGAAACTATCCATGTCCATCATATAATATTTTTATAGCTGAAAGAAGAGTCCTGGATGCATGTGCAATAGAATCATTGAGCAGTTCTCGAATTTATTAATAATACAGGCTCTTATAACGTAAGCAGTAGCATCACTTGCTGCGGTCATTTCTTTTTTGTTAGTAATATGGTAAAAACTAGCCTTTCTTTAATTTTTTTTCGAATGCTTCCAGACATTCCACCGTCCAAACCAATTTAGTCTCTCTTCAGTAGTACATTTAACAGATTTCGCAAACAATGCATGTTTCGCACTACCACCCGCCATCCGCCATCCTCCATCCGCCAGTGTATTGAATACTGCTGCCATATCTGGTCGGGTGCCCCTGCTGCTCTCCTTGGGCTTCTTGATAAAATACAAAGGAGGATCTGTAACGTGGTTGATACTGACTTGGCAGACCGGCTGCAACCACTCTCTCACCGGCGTGATGTGGCTTCCCCATGCCTCTTCTACAAGTACTTTCATGGCTTCTGCTCCGATGAACTTAGATCACTGGTGCCGCCTAAGCAGGAATTTACACGAGATACTAGATTAGCAACTAGGTCCCACCCTTTTACGGTTAAACAGATGAGATATAACCGTAAATTCTACTCCAACAGCTTCTTTTCTCGTGCTTCCCGCCTGTGGAACTCCCTTCCACAAGTCTGCTTTCCCGACAGCTACAATCTCCAGGTGTTTAAGTGTAGGGTCAATAGACACCTCCTATCACACTAACTCCCAATTATTCTCAGAAAACTCTCATCTACCCAACCCTTGTATTCTCGGTATCCTTACCCGCCTAGCACCCAACCTCTGACATTTCCTATATTTAGCCATCCTTTCTCTACTTTATGTAGCCCCCTGTGCAGTAGTGGCAGTGACATGCCTTGCTCGGGGTGAAACGCTTATGAAAAATTTTTTTTTAATATTTATAGAGAACTGGTATTTTCAAAAGCAGGCATACCTTTTATAGCACTGGCTCGTGTTGGATCTGGTCTCCTTCCATTTATGTCAATTATTTTTCTGAAATATTTGATTTTGTCCATAAAGAATTTACACTTTTCGTCCCCTGTTTCGAATGTATAGTCCTAAATTCTATGGAAAACTTCAAAAACATTTTCCTTTTTTCTTCTGGGCTTTTACTTTTCAGCAAAATATCTTTAAGACATGTGACTGCTAAGTCAAATCAACTAAGCATCGTTTCCATGATTTGCTGAAAAATAGCAGGAGCAACCTTTATACCGAACGGAAAACGATTGAATTTATACAATCTTCGATGTGTATCTATTGCCAATAATCCTGAACATTAGTCATCTAACTTTAATCTGAAGATATGCGTCGCTTAGGTCGATATTAGGAAATATCCGATTTCCGCTAAATTGCGCAAAAAACTCTTCTGGCCCCGGAAGTGGGTAATGGTAACATTAAAGAACATCGTTCAAACCCATAAAAAAAATCCGGGCAGACAATTATTTCTTTCGGCATTTTTTTAAATATATACTACAGGTGAAGCCCAGTCACTATATTTTCGAGTCTGCCAAGCTCGTTATTTATTTTTTTCAACGATGCAAAGAGTACATTTATTTTCTTTATGAAAACCGGTTGTACATTTTAATTCAGCTCGAATTTCTCTTTCAATTTATTACACCTGCCTAGAACACCAGAAAATGCCTCTTGGAACTGAGTTTTTATTTCTTTATTTAAAGTTACAATTTCCTTTGGTAGAATTATTAACTATCTGACAACGAACTGATTAAAATGTTCCACAATTTAAACTGCTCCATCCAATCCGTTCCAAAACTGTTATTTTTATTTTTTTTTATTACAGTCTTCAACGTTTATTTTTGTTTAAATTCACATTTAAAATAAATTCTCCTTCGAATTTTATTTTTTGTCCAAGTGAATTTCTTGGTAACCATTTAACGTTGATTTGCCAATTTTCTTCCATGTATATTCATTTATTATACTTAAGTCAGATCCACTATCTGATTGCAATTTGAAATTTTTGTTGAGAATTTTTACCTGCACCCATTTTCCTTATATTTTCATTCATTTTCATTAGTTAATTTAACGTGATTACTCACGCATTTTTTAAATTTTTATTCTTATAAATATCCTTATTTTTGAATGAACGGTAATTATAAAAATGTCGTTCTCCACATGTGTTGTATGGGTTAGGAGTAATATCTTTTTCTTTCTTCAGCAGCGCCTAGTTTTCTTAAAACGAGTCTAATCTTTTATTTATTTATTTATTTTTGTCGGGACATTTGCACAGTCTGTTTTGTAAAGGTCTTTGTATCTACGGTAATACGAAGCAAATGTTACGTCTTCCACTAGAATATATTTACATTCCGTTATTGCAATTATGATAGTATCTTAAGAAATAACACTTAAATCATTGTTCCTGTTAATAGTTAATATATTCAGTTCTAAAAACAACTCACCGAATATTTCCAGTCTTTGTTTTAAACGTGCATATATATATATATATATATATATATAATACAAAATCTGTTTTAAACATGTATATATATATATATATATATATATAATACAAAATCTGTTTTAAACATGTATATATATATATATATATATATAATACAAAATCTGTTTTAAACATGTATATATATATATATATATATAATACAAAATCTGTTTTAAACATGTTATATATATATATATATATATATATATATATATATATATATGTATATATATAATACAAAATCTGTAATTGAGCCACCACATACCGCAGTTTCACACGAACGGTTCTTCAGGGCGAGAGCTTCGTGTGAAACCACGGTAGGCGGTGGCTCAATTTTAGATTTAGTATTGTATTCTGCTCTACATTCGTACTTTCGAACTTTCGTATCGAGCACTTTGCTGTTAAGGTTTCGTCTTGGGTTTTGTTTCTTTCAAACGAGCAGTAGACGTATTGTTCTTGTGCGCTGTTTGTTTCTTCCCCCCCCCTTTATTTAACCTACGAGGTAGTCCTCGCCGGGTTAGAATACGGTTTATTATTGTTAGTTAGCATTATTTTCGGATATTTAGCCTGTTTTTATTAGTGTTGACTTACTGTGATTAAGTTCATTATTATATATATATATATATATATATATATATATATATATATATGCATGTATTGAATGTGGCGATTCGAACAAATGGTCGATATCCACGGAATCCTTAGTTATTACTTTTAGCCCAAAATTTCTTTGTAGCTTTGGTTCTTTTTTTTCTTTATTTGATCTTCTATCGCCAAAGTATCGTTGGTGAATTTTTCCGAAAAAACACTTGTTTGAAAAGTTATATTTAGAACTTTTTTCCTTTAATTTTTTCCGATATTTTATTCGAAGAATGTTGTATCCGTGAACGTTTAGTTGTTTTCAACCAAACACTTCGTCACAAAAATGTTACATTGGTGATATTTTTCCTGAGGTTGGCCAAAATAGTCTTAGTCACCAAAATGTTCAATGGTGAAATCTTTGAAGCCAAAATGTTTGTCACCAAAAGTTCGTCACAAATATCTTCGGCTAAATGTTGCCTTTGGACATATATTTTTTGTCAAATATTCGACAGCCAAATCTTTGTTGCCCAAATTTCTGGCATCCAAATCTTCGTCGCTAAAATGTTGTAAATTAAAGGTTACTGCATTTGTAACAACCCAAACTGAGGCTGGAAATAAATACTAATATTTATAATATCATCAAATAGAAGGCTGACAAGCTGGATATTGAGAATAACCACTGTAAGTAGAGAGCTGCTAGACAATAAAATACGTACATAATATTGATATAAGGGTAAATTGGAGGGGTGCGATTAATGTGAAAATGTGAATCCCTAGCAGAAAGGCTGAATAAATTGGGTGAGGGTGCAATAAATGGGAAAATGTTAATCAAAGGCAAAAAGGCTAAGTAAATCAGAGGGGTGCAATAATTGTGTAAATGTGAATCCCTAGCAGAAAGGCTGAATAAATTGGGTGAGGGTGCAATAAATGGGAAAATGTTAATCAAAGGCAAAAAGGCTAAGTAAATCAGAGGGGTGCAATAAATGTGAAAATGTGAATCCATAGCAGAAAGGCTGAATAAATTGGGTGAGGGTGCAATAAATGGGAAAATGTTAATCAAAGGTAGAAAGGCTGGGTTAATCTGAGGGGTGCAATAAATGCAAAACTGTTAATCCATGACAAATGGCTGGGTAAATTGTAGGAGTAAAATAAATATTAAAATATTAATCAACGATAAAAAAGCTGGTAAGTCGGAGGGGTGCTATCAATTGGAAAATATTAATGCATGTCATAAATGCCATAATGTCGGAGAGGTACAATAAATTTGGAAATGTTTATCTATGGTAGAAAAGCTGGATAAATCAAAAGAGTGCAACAAATGTGAAGATGTTACATTTGAGGAAAAAGCTTGAGTAAACCGGGGGTTGAAAAATGTGAACATGTTAAAGGCCGAAATGTTTAGTAATTCCCACTGGTGCAATAAGTCTAAAAATTTAAATCCATGTCAGAAATGTTAGCTGAATCTAAAAGGTGATATACAATTTTGTTAGATCGGAGGAGTTCAATAAATATGAAAATCTGACTCATTAACAGAAAATATGGTGTAAATCTGAAGTGTGCAATAAATCTTGAAATCCTAATTCATGACAGAAAGTTTAGTTAAATCGGAAGAGTTCAATAAATATGAAAATGTTATTCCATGGCATGAATTTTAAGTAAATGGGACGAATATAAAAAATACGAAAAAAACTAATCCACTTCAAAAATGTTGGGTATATCGGAAGGGAGCAATAAATGATAAAATATTAATCTATGACATATAGGTTAGGGACATCGGACGGTGCAAGAGATGGAAATATTAATCTATGACATATAGGCTAGGGACATCGGACGGGTGCAAGAGATGTGAAAATATTAATCTATGACATATATAGCTAGGGGACATCGGACGTGGTAAGAGGTGTGAAAATATTAGTCTATGATATACAGTTGTGAGAGCCTAATATGTGATGGAAAAAGGCTAATCTGATAGGTTAGGAGAATGGATGTGTGCGTGAGACAGAAAAGAAGAATTATATATGAGTGAAATAAAGATTTTATCAAAAAGATATGTGGAAATATTAATTTCAGATATAGGTTAGGGACATCGGATGGCAAGAGAGGAAAATGATGAATTCATGACATGAATAGAATGATGGTGCAAGAGATGCAATATTATTCAAGACATGAGGTAGGTTAGGAGCACGGATGCGCAAGAGATGCAGTGAAGAGCGAATCGGCGATGCACACAGAGACAGATGACGACGGCAAGAGAGGAAAATACACAGACTATGACATATAGTTTAGGACACCGATTGCTGTGGCAGAGATGTGAGTTGATGAATTCATATTATGAAATAGAGATTGATTGGAAAGAGATGGCACAGTTGGTCTGAGGACATACATTAGGGACACTGGATGGGTGCAGACGTGGAAATACAATCATATATATAGTTAGGCATCGTATTTAAAAAGAAGAGATGTGAAAATATTAATCTATGACATATAGGCTAGGGACATCGGACGGGTGCAAGAGATGTGAAAATATTAATCTATGACATATAGGCTAGGGACATCGGACGGGTGCAAGAGATGTGAAAATATTAATCTATGACATATAGGCTAGGGACATCGGACGGGTGCAAGAGATGTGAAAATATTAATCTGCGACATATAGGCTAGGGACATCGGACGGGTGCAAGATGTGAAAATATTAATCTATGACATATAGGCTAGGGACATCGGACGGTAAAAAGAGATGTGAAAATATTAATCTATGACATATAGGCTAGGGGACATCGGACGGGTGCAAGAGATGTGAAAATATTAATCTATGACATAGTAGCTAGGGACATCGGACGGTGCAAGAGATGTGAAAATATTAATCTATGACATATAGGCTAGGGACATCGGACGGGTGCAAGAGATGTGAAAATATTAATCTATGACATATAGGCTAGGGACATCGGACGGGTGCAAGAGATGTGAAAATATTAATCTATGACACATAGGCTAGGGACATCGGACGGGTGCAAGAGATGTGAAAATATTAATCTATGACATATAGGCTAGGGACATCGGACGGGTGCAAGAGATGTGAAAATATTAATCTATGACATATAGGCTAGGGACATCGGACGGGTGCAAGAGATGTGAAAATATTAATCTATGACATAGGCTAGGGACATCGGACGGGTGCAAGAGATGTGAAAATATTAATCTATGACATATATAGGTTAGGGACATCGGACGGGTGCAAGAGATGTGAAAATATTAATCCATGGCAGAATGGTTGGATAAATCAAAAAGGTGCAATACATTTCAGCCTTTATTTAATCAATAAAAATTTAATGTTGAACAACTTGATAAATTGATTTACGTAAATAGATGAGAATCAGAATATTTTTAATTGTAAACTAACCAATAACATAGACGTTCTGTATTAAATACTTATAAATACTTTCACGGCTTCTGCTCCGATGAACTTAGATCACTGGTGCCCCCTAAATACGAATTTGAACGCGATACTAGATTAGCAACTAGATCCCACCCTTTTACAGTGAAACCGATAAAATGCAGCCGTAACTTCTACTCCAACAGTTTCTTTCCTCGCACTTCCCGACTGTGGGATTCTCTTCCACACGATTGCTACCCCGACGGCTACAATCTCCAGGAGTTTAAATGTAAGGTCAATAGACACCTCCTAACACACTAAGCTGCTTCCATTCTATCAAACACTCTCCCCATCTGCCCAACCCTCATCCTCGCTATCCTTACTCATCTGTCACCTTCCTCCTACCATTCCCTATGTCTAACCACTCCTTCTCTTTACCTTCTCCTATGTAACCCCATGCGCAATAGTGGCAGTGGAATGCCTTGCTTGGGGTGAGATGATGAAAAAGAAAAAGAAAAAAACGGCATTTATTGTTAGAATAAAAATGAATGTTTTGGTGAATTCAAGGGTATCCATTCTAAATAAATTCAAGCTTTATAATAAAAAATTCGAAACAGAAATAACATTAATGAACTTTCTCTTGCCTAACAATTTGAAAAATTAGCACATTTACATTTAAGTTAATATTAACATTGCCCACACACACATACACAAATTCATATGTGTGTGTGTGTGTGTGTGTGTGTGTGTGTGTGTGTGTGTGAAGCCAAGGTTCCCTGAAGATCCGTTTAGGTGTAACCTTTGTAGGTTTGTTGGCTCACTAAGTTAATCTACTTATATATATATATATATATATATATATATATTATTTATTCGGAAATTATAACATGGATAGGTTACAATATCACTACAAAAGTAGATATTTTGTTTCGACACTTCTTGTGTCTTCAAGTGATCTAATTGTCTTATGAAGCAATTCTTTTTTTAAGAATAGTGCTTCTTTGGATAAGGAATATTATTCCATCCATACGTACCCTATAGTCGGACATCAGCTCCTTTTATAGTTGAGCACTATCTAGATCACTTGATAAGACACAAGAAGTGTCGAAACCAAATAGCTACTTTTGTAGTGATATTATAACATATCCATGTTATAAATTCTGAATAAATACAATTAGCTCTACATTGTATTGAGCACGTTTTTAAGAATAGCGTTTTTTGGATAAGGAATATTATTCCATCCATACGTACCCTATACTCGTAAACATATACATATATATATATATATCTATATCTATATCTATATATATATATATATATATATATATATTTAACAGTATATGTTTACAATATATATATATATATATATATATATATATATTGTAAACATATACTGTTAAATATAAGAGACAATGAATGTTTATTATGTTTAATCATGAGCCGTTCTAAACGTCGTATTTTGGCTTTAATTTCAGTTGAAAATAAAGACAAAAATTCTCCAACATTTGGATAATCATAAACATGCAGGTAATATTAGACAGATTTTAGTCAACAATACAATAATCCAATCATAACACATTACATTGCATTTGAATACATGGTTCTGTTGTCATTTCGCACTATCACGCGGTGTGACGTCATAGAACCGCATTGCAAATTTGAGAACTGCATTGATTTTTTGGTAACTATTGCCGTTACCTAGCGGAGTTTTATGTCAACACAAAATAAAATCGTCGCTGATGGTGAATGTTATTGAGTTACCGTCTTAATAACCTCTCTGAAGATGGCTCATGTGAGTCGAAAGCTTAGAAATAACTTAATAAAAATTATGCAAAGTTTGGAGAATTTTTGTCTTTATTTTCAACTGAAATTAAAGCAAAAATACCACGTTTAGAACGGCTCATGATTAAACATAATAGACATTCATTGTCTCTTATATTTAACAGTATATGTTTAGAAAATTATTTGCTGCCTCAATACACTATATATACTTACAGATCGCTGATGATGATGTTGATTGGGTGGCTAATGATGATGATAGTAGTAGCATAAATACATGCTGAGTAAGGTCTAATAAAATGAATGTACCGAACCGATGCGATCTAAATTGCCCAAAGAGATGGCGGTGAAGATAAAAGGTAAAATTTAATTACAACCTTTTTTTTTTCCTTTTCATTGTTCGCTTCTTTTTCTATGGCTTTTAAATAGCGTCAGATGAGAGACATTTATTTTTATTAGCACCATTAGATTTACAAGGAACTCAATGGCTGACTCATCAACATATAAGAGCGTTTCAGGCAGACTAGTGAACAGATATATATATGTACAAGTGTGGCTGTGTAATGATATGCCTGAGAGTATATGAGCGGGTGTATAAGCGTGTAATATAGGCTGTCTGTTTGCAGCTTACATATCCGAAGTCATTGTGAGACAAAAATAACCAAAAAGTAACTTTTTGTTTATTGGGACAAATTAAGGTTATATATTTTTGATTTACAGTTGCTTTTAATAAAAGTGTCGATGACACTACTACTCGCATTAAATACTTCTTTTTTTATTGATATATAAAATAAATACTTATTGGAATGTAATGGTTTATTTGCTGGTGGTAACATTCATCTGCGCAGATTGAATAAAAAGCCGATTCGTTCTGCGCTGTTGTAAAATAATGGCTGCCATTTCTATACAATGTCCTGCATTTCGAAGTTTTAAATTAACGATCATATTCCAAGTTTAAATCCTTCTGCCTTTAAAATATGTCTTAAGGCAGACTTAAGGGATAAATGTTTAAAACCTCAGGGGGCTACAATAAATAAATAAAACCACGGTAAAAACTGAACGATTTCTTTGAAGATTTCATGCTATATCACGTAGATCTACACTACCGGTCATAATTATTACGCCACCCCAATGTTTGAAAAAAATGATGTATTCCATACTATTTTTTAAATATTTATTAACAAGTGAATAGTTGTAAATGAAAATAGAATGGTTCTTTTGTTAATATTACGCAATAACATGTACATCAAATGAATTTATAAATATTTAATGATTACCTATATTGCAGTTTAATCAATGAAAGAATGAAAAAAAAATTAGGGTAATCTGGACGAGTTCATTTTTGATTCCTTGCCTTGTAAAATTTTGCAAATTAATAACAAAAGAATCATTTAGGAATAAATACTAAAAATAGTACGAATAAATACTAAAAATAGTACGAAATACGTCATTTCTTTTGCAAAAAAACTAGGGTGGCCTAATAATTGTGGCCGGTAGTGTATATTACGTATTTAATAATAATTTGTTAAAAGTTTGTTCTTGTTCAAATTATTTTCTGTCAACAAAGAAATATCGAAAACACAATCAAATCTCAAATCAGTGTCTAAAAAACTAGTCGATTTCTATACCTCCAACTCTAAAAGGAAATCAAAGAAATACATCAAGTTATGACGAATATTCTTTACACCGAGGATCGATATTCTACCCCCGATGGCCAAATGTGTGGATCAAACCCTAGTTGTTTACTGTAAGAACATTCTTTTATATGTTTAGACGTCAACAAAGAGGAGTTGGCTTACTTGATGTTTTGCAGTGGAATTGAATTTATGTTCGGACGAACTTAAGTCACTGGTGCCTCCTCAACAGGTGTTTACTCGTGCAACCAGACTGGCAACTGGGTCCCACCTATTCACAGTCAGGTTAGCCAAATGCAGACGACAATTCTACTCCTGCAGCTTCTTCTCTCGCACTTCCCGCCTGTGGAACTCTCTCCCATATTCTTGCTTTCCTGACGGCTACAACCTCCAGAAATTTAAATGCAATGTCAATACTCATCTATTAACCACTGGACTCTAGCTCTCTCCCCACCCCCGTATATCCTTCCCTTTCTCTCCACCTATGTACCTGTCATCGCACCTGCTTTCTCAGCTTTCTATTGTTCCTTTCTAACTAGGTTGTACTCCTCACTCTTTTCTAATTAATCTTTTTACAGTTATGTAGCCCCCTGCACATCAGTGGCATTTCTGCCTTGCTCGGGGTGAAATGATTAAAAAAAAGTGTTTACCTTTATTACTGATATAAGTTATTGTAATTATTTACATTATTTACATTGTTCGGACTATTGTCCTCAAAAACACATGGCCTAATGAATTAAATCGTTGATTAGTTCCAGTGACTAGACCCAAAGTGTTGTGAGTTCAATACCTGGCTACAGAAGTGGTGCACAAAATTTTAGAGAGTTGAGTTAAAAGGAAGAAAGCTAAGACATCTGGATTTGACACGAGTAATGTAGGAAGAATAATCTAACCCAGCGATCTAAAAAAAGAAGTTCAGTTTGAAATTTTAATGACCTGAAGAAGGTAGGATCGTACAATAACCGAAACGTTGTGAATATGGCAATAATGATCAGGACAACATGCCGAACCATGTAAATAATGTAAATAATTTATTTGTGTATATAACTGTGTCATATAGGCCTACGAGCACGTGGCCGAGTGGTTGGAACATTCAGTTTCGAACCATGAATCTAACTTATGGTCACGTAACAGTGAAACAACAGTTTCCCACATGATCCCTCGTCACGTTCGGTCAACTGATGTAATAGAATGTGGCCCAGAAACGTTATTGGTGAATTGCAATTTCTATTGAGTCCGATATATTCACGTGTAAATACCCTTATAAAATGGATGAAAACACATTTTCTCCCACCAACTGCGGATTAATAAAACTATTAAACTATTATTATTTCTACCCCAAAATTGCGTAGAAATTATCTAGATTTAGACATATATATATATTTAGACATTCATTGTCTCTTATATTTAATGTTATATATATATATATATATAACATTAAATATAAGAGACAATGAATGTCTATTATGTTTAACCATGAGCCGTTCTAAACGTCGTATTTTGGCCTTAATTTCAGTTCAAAATAAAGACAAAATTTCTCCAACATTTGGATGATTTTTTATTAAGTTGGTTTTAAGCTTTCGGCTCCCATGATCCATCTTCAGAGAGGTTATTAAGACGGTAACACAATAACATCAACCATCAGCGACGATTTTATTTTGTGTTGACATTTTGTTGTTGGTTTTACTCCAACCACGCTCTCCCGTAGACTTACCTGGTATGATTATAAAAAAAATCTATGCTATTATGATGTGGATATAAAGTTGGGGATCAATTCTACATTACAACGAATATATAAACTGTTCCCTCACTTAATGGCTACAGTCATCCTTCTTTTACCCACTTCCTGATACCCCCTATAACCTGTCACTCTTCCTCCTCTGTGACAGTGGCAGTAAAATGCCTTGCTTATGGCGTTATGATTAAAAAAAATGTTGTATGCTATTATAATGTGGATATAAAGTGGGGGATCAATTCTACATTAAAATCAATATATAAACTGATCCCTCACTTTATGGACACATTTATCCTTCTCTGCCAAACAGTGGCAATAAAATGCCTTGCTTGGGTCGATATGATTATTAAAAAAAAATGAACGCTCAACATAACCACTTCAGAGACTCTTGCAGTAACCGGTAAAATGGAACGGATCATGCTCGGCATCACATTACGTGAGAAACATCTTGATTTGACAGCAGATTATAGTGAAGGACATAATCGATACCATCAAGAAGGGCTGACATAGAACGGCTGATCACGTCTCTTGTCTCATAAACAACACCTGCTCTGTTAGAGCAATGGTGTGAACAGCAAGGAAATGAAAAAAATCTCGAGAGCGGCCAAAAAAGAATAGCCCAATGATTTTACCCAACACTTCAGGTTCACAGGACCCAGTATAACCAGTGATAAGAAGCGGTGGAGATCAAATAGATAGGAACTTCTCTAACGAGTGTGAAAGGGGCCCTGAATTTCCTGAATTTGAATTTGGATAACTCCCATTTCCCTAGATGATCAATGTTTATATCAAGTGAATATAAATGTTTGTTAGTTCCTGTGACTTGACCCAAAGAGTTGTAAGTTCAATACCAAGTTACAGCAGTGGTGAACAAGTAACACAGAGAGTTAGAGGAAGATGACTCATAACTACCAAAAGAGACTTTATGCAAGAAATGAGAATGATATTTTGTTTTATAATCATATTGCCCCAAGTAAGGCATTTCACTGCCACTATTTTGCGGGGGGTTACATAGGAGGAAAGTTATGAGAAAGAGTGACAAGTTATAGGGGGTGTAAGGAAGTGGGTAAGAAGAGAATGAGAATACTGATGAGAGTAGAGTGGGCGGAGAAATGAGCATGAGAGAGAAGATGCAGGTTAGTGAGATAGGAGATGACGTTTTTTTATAATCATATCACCCCAAGCAAGGCATTATTACTGCCACTGTTTTGCATGGGGTTACATAGGAGGAAAGTTATGAGAAAGAGTGACAGGTTATAGGGAGTGTCAGGAAGTGGGTAAGAGAACGATGAGAAGACTGATGAGAGTGGAGTGGACGGAGAAAGGAGCATGAGATTGAAGATGCAGGTTAGTGATTGTAATAAACGGTTCGGTTAAAAATTCCTAGCACCTGAGAAAGACCGGAGCGTACAACGGCCGAAACATCGTACAAATAGCAAGAAAGATGAGGACAATAGTCGGAATAATGTAAATAGAGCTCAAATAGACTTTTGTGTTATGCTTTGAAATAATTAAAACTAAAATATTAAAATAAAAACGTACAAACAAAACCTTGGGTCAGAAATCGCCGCTCATCTGTTGGTTATTTAGAAAATGTTTTGCATGAGAAAACAATACAAATGGATTGTAAGACTTCATAAATTCAAGAAATAGACGGTAGAATAAATCTTTGAATATCTTCCTGCTGCTGTAACGTGTATGCTGGAACAAATTGTTCCCAGATATTTGAGATCACGCCATTAAAATTTCAATCAAGCAGGAATTCGTTCTTTTCTCTCTTTTGTACTATTGTTATGTTACTCATGTCTCCACAGGTGCTACTGGCACCATACAAAACATGTTACTAAAACGGTTTTTTCCACTAGACTTTTTCTGGAGTGTAAAGTAGCTAGACACAGACCATAATAAAAACATCAGCAGAGTAACCTTCTTGTAGGGTCAACGACTATCTAACACAATGAAGGAGACTGAGTTCGACAGCTATGAATGTAGACAGTGCGGTATTTACAAGCCACTGGTAGGTAGAGGTCTTCCTAGACTAAATTCAACGGCTAGGGTGGAGAGTTCCTTGATGGAATCAACAGCATTTTGAGTATGGAGGACATCAGCTGTAATTTAACCTGGAAAGAGAATAACTGAGAAAGGTTTACTTACCTAAGACACGTTACAAATAAATGAATAACTCTTAGACTTTCAACTTAAAATATACGAATGAAGCAACAACCCGACGACCACAATAATTCGTAAGACGGGTGATGAAGATGATGATGGTCACCACAGTTGAGACTGGATTAGTAGGCTTGAGCGACTATTCTGTTTGGCTAAATAGAAGTGAGGAATAACTGTTACCCCGAAAGCTAAAAGTCAGTCATTAAGAGAAGTGTCGAAGAATGGATAGTTAGATTATGCAGAACTTACTACCAATAGTTGGTAAATCTAACCACCGCTCTGAGGCAGGCGATTGTTTCTGTAAGCGTGTGTATGTTTTTGTTCTGTTTGCATTTTTTCTCTTCAATCAGATTAGTCAATGTGTATGACGTGAACTGGAATAGAATGAATTTAAATGCAGGAGACGGTGTGGTAGAAAGGGATTGTGAGAGAAAGACGGGAGTTAGGCGTTCGGATGTGGGGTGGTGTTGGAACGTACAAATGTCTCGGTCCAAAATCAATGAAGTGTGCGCATTTATGAGATCGAAAGTGAAAAATATTGGCACAAGACGAGCAGTACGTCAGGAGTTGAACGAACATGGCCGAATCAGTTTTTATGGAGAGGGTGGGAAAAGACAGAAAGAATGAAATCGGAAGGTTTGAAAGATGGAAGAAGGAAATGGGGTTTATAAAGAAAAGAAAGAAATCGTAAGAATTGAAGGACAGAAGGATAGAAAAATTTTGAAATCAAGAAAGAAAAAAGATGGAAAATGATAGTGTAAGATTTAAACGGGGTAAGAAGAGGAAGAATATTAGAAAAAAGAAAAAGATGTAAATAATCGGATTTCAAGAATATAACAAAGAAAGAGAGTTTAGAAAGAAAGAAAGAAAGAAAGAAAGAAAAAGAAAGAAAGAAAGAAAGAAAGAAAAAGAAAGAAAGAAAGAAAGAAAGAAAGAAAAATCGTAAGATTTCAAGGACTGAAGAATAAAAATAATTGAGAAAGAAAGTAACAAGTTAGATATAAAGATGAAGAAAAAAGATTAAAAAGAATAAAAAATAGAAGGAATGTGTTTCAATAAATGCCACAGAGTTTAAAAAGAAAGAAAGAAAAAGAAAGAAAGAAAGAAATAAAAAGAAAGAAAGAAAGAAAGAAAGAAAGAAAGAAAGAACTTTCAGGTGATGAAATAAAATACAGAAAAAAAAATTTGAAGGATGAAAATTTGAAAAAAGATAAAAAAATTAAAAGAAGAAATTCGGAAAATTGCGAAAGGAAGGAAATTAAAAAAAAAATAAAAAAAAGAAATGATAAAGAAAGTAACTTGGTCAACAGGGAAGGGTCAGAAATTAAGGATTTTATGGTAGCTAGAATTTTCAAAACCTTGTAAATATGGCAGTAGAAAACGTACGCTAGATGGGGGTACTGTATTACTTGGGGGTTGAAAACGGAAAGGATGGGCAGCAAATGGTGAAACTGGGAAATGAAGAGATGGATGGAGGGGTCTGCTGGAGGTAGGGTGGGTGCAGCCATGAAACACGATGGTTTGGGGAGAGCAAACAATATTTCCTAACACATGTGCGGTGCATAAATGCACATTAACTACACGGGTTCAACATGTGGAAAACATTTAAAAGATTTGCGTTTCTCGGCGTGAAGCGGCTAATCGAATCAGTATAGAAAAATGATGCAGGAACCCGCGAAAAGCCGATCACGCTAAATGAATATGGACCAGTTAGTTGTGGTGAATAGACGGGTGTGCGGGTAGCGAGGCTGGAACGGGTTACTTGCGTGGATGTATGCGTCTATGTCCTGGACTGTGTGTGTGTATGTGTGTTTGTGTACGGGTGTGTTTTCTCTGTTTATAATTATCAAAGTATATTACTTTGTGCGTTGAAAGTGTTAGGATGTATGGATGTGTAAGTTGAACAATGACGTTCACAGTTTTTGCGTAAATGTTGTATGTGTCATCGATGTTTGCAAGTAAGTATGAGGCATTTGACTCAAAATACTGTTTCTGACTGTTCACGCATTTGTCTGTCTAATGTAAACGGGGTATTGTCGCATAGAAGTCTTAATGAATAAATTAATGTGCAATAAATTCGACAATCATATTTCCGTTTGTATTGCACATGGGACTACCAATAACTTAGAACAATATATATATATATATATATATATATATATATATATATATAAGATTATGTCCATATAATTGTATTATGATATGCGGAATTTGCTTTATGAATTTGCACGTACATGTCTCTGAGTATGAGAATACATAAGTAGAAAGTTTATTGGCAAACTCAGATAATGTCGGACATTGCATAATTTGACGGAGGAAGACATTAACTAACATATTTTGTTGATGCACTCAACGTCGCACAAATCATTATTAAATTTTCGCTAGATCTTCTCATATTTTACTTTATTTATCATTTCACCTCCAGCAAGGCGATAAAGCTACTAAGGCGTACGTGGTTACTGAGCGTTAGTGGTTATGAAAAAAAATATACTATTAAAAAAAGAAGTCAATAAAAGGGCAAGAATTAAGAAGAGATTTTAATTATTTAAATATCAAAATTAACAGGAAGAAAGAAGCCGGAAAGAATTCCAAAAGTCCGATAGAAGAAAATTTTGATGTAGAACTTACGCTAACATATCGCCGCTTTAACTGTAAAATGATGAGATCTTGTCGCCAATCTAGTACTGCACTTAAATTTATAAAGTCTAGGTACCATAGAGGAAAGTTCATCAGAACACTTACCAGGAAAGGTTTTTTTTTTAGATAAAGGTAAGCTGCGGTCTTGTGAAAGTTACTGAGGCCGAAATGCCAGGTCAAGACCAATAACATTGCAGATTCTTTTTTAGATTTTATAAATACTCTCTAAATATATAGCAAGCGCACCAGACCTTATGTGGCAGCAATAATCAAAGCAAAGACTTATTTCAGAGATAAATTCTGGCGAGGAAAATTGTCTTGCTCGACTTAGTGAACTAACTTAAATCTTTTTCTCAGTTTTTCTCAGTTGCAGCCTAAGGAAGTTTAATTTGCTTTTTATCAGAACTGCCAGACCGTTTTTCTGCGATCGTTAGTAAGTAGTGCAGATCGAAACAATCGGAGAGAGAGAGAGAGAGAGAGAGAGAGAGAGAGAGAGAGACTCAAACGCTAATTCACACTTCCCAGGACTGATGCTTTTCAAAAAAGACAATCAACTAATCCATTCATATATTGCCATATGCCTGCTATATCTTATGTTCCCTTGAACGCCAAATACGCCGCCATCCTTCATTTTTGCATTACATTTTTAATATTATATTAATTCCTTAACCGAAGCATTTTCATGTATTATTAATACTTGAGTAGTGATTTTTTAAAATAAAAATAATCAACATTGCTTTATATGAGAAACAATATTTAAAAAATATTAGTTTTATTATGCTATATCATTATAGGACGATGGCGATCATCTCTCTCCACATATTCAGTTTTTTTAATATCAATCAAGTGGTATGACTTCTTTGGAAATATATGAGAGTGCTTCTATATTATATTCATCACGTTGTCTTTTTTAATTCAGAGAGGTTCTTCTCCTAGACCAGCTGCCAGCCAAGACCAAAGAAGAAAGCAGCAACGTAGGTGGTATTTAAACTGGGTTTTCTAATTTTGTTACGCTACCCGGAGATTATTATTGTTTTAATCAACAGAAATGAAATGAAATAGAAATGAATAATATTTAACAACAGCAACGCTGATGACTCTTTGGTGGAACATACAATTATTTTGGCTAGAAATACATTTACAAAAAACTATAAAAAATAGGGAATATCTATAAGTCTCTCATTCGTCTAAGCTTTAAATATTGCTGCTCCAGATGATCCGATACTCCTGCTTTTTTAAACTTGAGCTCCTTGACAAGAACAAAAGAAGAATAAACAATATCATTAGTCTTGACCTAGTGACTAGGTGACCTAGTGACCTAGTGACCTAGTGACTCGACTTCAGTCATCAGACAGATTCTTACCTCTTCTGTTTCTGATTTATCACTATTGTTTCGAAATATGCGACATTGTAACGGCAAAGGTTTTGTTAGGGAAGGCGAAATATGTTGGATGATACTTGACGCACTTGTACCCGGGAAGACTCCGACAGTAATGCACTTTCAAAACATTTTTACTTAAACATACTGCCTTTTTTAAATTAAAACTGTATTCTGATCTTCAGGGTTTAATCAATGTAGAATTATAACCATTGTTTTATTTCCATCCTTATATATATATATATATATATATATATATATATATCATAAACATTATTCAGCCTGTAGAAGGCCTTTCAAAAGATGAAACATAGAAGTAACATAAAATATTTTTCCATTTGAATCATTTACACTGTTCGGATTGTTGTCCTCATCTTTATTGCCATGTTTATAATGTTTCGGCCGTTGTACACTCTGGCCTTCTTAAGGTGCTAGGAATTTTGAACCGAACCCTTTATTTTTGATCACTGAGGTATGCGATTCTCATTCCATGTGCAATGCCACTTCCGGATACTATGTATTTAGCACTCTTTATCTCAAATATCCATTGGGTCATGTGTCTTTGTACACAGCAATGTTTTCCCATTTTGCTAGCTACTATTACTCTGATTCTAATAGAGTTTTTGTCATATATATATATATATATATATATATATATATAAAGAGAGAGATATATATAAAGAGAGAGAGAGAGAGAGAAAGAAGAAAATTCAACACATAGTTAAACGGTTATAAATACAAAATTTATTTCAGTAATGCAAAGAAAATTCTTTTGCAATTGCCTCGTTCAGACCGTTTATTCATCGAGGCAATTGTAAAAAAATCTTTAAATTGCTAAAATGAATTCTGGATTTCTAACCGATTAATTATGTGTTGAGTTTTCGTCTCAATATTTGCTCTGGATAATATCAACTGAGCTCTTTCTATCTAACTGATATTTTATATTAATTAGATAAAATCTTTTGGATTATTCTCTCCGAATTCACTGGTTGCCACTCTCTCTCTCTCGCTCTCTCTCTCGCTCTCTCTCTCTCTCTCTCCACACACACTCACTCATACACACACACACACACACACACACAAACACACACACGCACACATATATATATAGTCTTAAATTGTAATAATTTTTATTGTTGAAATTGCTTTTTTGGTCGTTTACTCGTAGAAAAGCATTTTAAGAAAGCAGATCTTAGTCATAAAGTGCTTGATATCAAAATAAGAATAAATCGTTAATAGAGTTAATATGGAGAAGTTTTTCACTTAGCTGAGCAGTTTTGTTTCAGTCATGCCGACTTTGGAGTTTCGTGAAGGCATCATTGTAATGTCTTCACTCTTCAGGGTCATTTGCTTTTTTCTGAAAACTTTACCCTGAAGAGTGAAGACGTTACAATAATGTCTTGATTTTTAACCGTTTTAGAATGAAAACTGAATTTTCTAATTTGTCAGCAATTATCATACTCGTCTGTGCGTGGATATGTGTTTATGTATATTTGGATATCTGGGCGTGTATGTATGTCTATATATGTATGCCTGTGTGTGTGCGTACGTATGTATGTATGTGTGTGCGCGTGTGTAGTCCTCAAGACCAAAAAGACTAATATTCTTGATATACCTATGGTAGCGTTTTTTCTAATCCATTCTTCAGATTTTCTCATGAAGGAAAGAGAAAAAACTTCCAAGAAATATGCCAACAAAGTATGCCAACTCGATTTATCTACTTCATAATGGAAACATTACCGTCATCTTGGTAACTCGTTTATTTCATACGATTCCATCCGGTCAAGTTTTTCTACACCTTTTTCATTAAACAAATGGTTTACGGTTAATCCAGCTGATGATGAATGAAGATTGGTTCAGTTGAAAAGTCGTGTCAACAACCGAAGAACACGACAAAGAAATTATGTTTTTTTTTATTAAATTTAATCAAATTAGCGATTTATTTTTAAACATCCAGCTGTAGTGACTAGATCTCTGACTGGGTGTCCACGTTATGTTAAACTAACCAGTGTTTAATATTTTGTCACAGTAATAACTGAGCATATTTTACGTTTTACCATTAGTGAATAACAAATAAGGAACGTCACGATCTTTTATGCATAAATAAAAAAAAATGATGTCGCAAAAGAGATAGGAATAAGGAAGGACGCGGGAAAGGAACTCAAGGCCGCAAAAGCTGCATGCATATCTCTTCTTTATTGCATTAAGCATTATTTTAAACAGTTGA
This sequence comes from Ascarosepion bandense, assembly GCA_037127315.1. NCBI lineage: Eukaryota > Metazoa > Mollusca > Cephalopoda > Sepiida > Sepiidae > Ascarosepion > Ascarosepion bandense. The sequence goes on from JBBBDQ010002040.1 coordinate 3,927,458, forward strand.
CGAGGTTTGTTAGCATGGACGTGATGTTGAATGTCAGAGACACGTTGAGCAGCGGCCGACATGCAGTGAGGGCCAGGACCTCAACGGATGCCAACCATATCCTAATCATTTTTCCATCACCATCAACAAACCACCAGTAACTGAAAGCCTGTCCTTTCTTTGCTCGATCGCCCTGTCTCTTCGGAATCGCTACCATCAGATTTTATCCCAAGCCAAACCCACCATTCACATGATGCTACTAATATTACCCTTTGGACCTTTCACTTCCTGTTGCAGTAACGACTTCCGCCCCCGCCAACTGGCTTTATTAAACCGACCATCCATATTTAATTCAATTTATATACACTGAGTATTGATAAGTTTTATATTGATTTGCGGATGAGATTTAGCGGAAGGCTATGCAAGAAAGTAACCAGTAAGCTGGGCAGGGGTATACGCAGAAGATGTTAGCGATAAGGGAGTTTCAAACAAAGAAACAGAAGCAAGACAGTGAGGAGATAAACGAACGGATTTGGAGGGAAACATATTTACATATGTGTTGTGGGGCGTTACCCACTTAACTATGGACTCTTCCTACCAGTATATTAACTGAGAGTTAATCACTCTCGTGGTTTCAGTTCAACTCAGCGCAGTCTGTCTGTCTGTCTGTCTGTCTGTTAGTCACTAGTAAGCCAAACTTATGTTTACTCTGTTCTCTTGTAACCATTTTTGACTTAATATATATGTTAAACATACCACCGTGTTTCGAGTTATCATTTCCTGGTCCCATCGCCGGTCCACATCAACAGGCGACGAGGATGCAATTGTATTGCTCAAAGTCTATAAGAACAACATGAGGTTTTGGGAAGTAGGCACAGTAAAGTAAAGAGTGGGAGATCTCATATATACAATTCAATGCCCCAAGAATACACACAAGCTCCATCAGAACAAATTGAGGAAATGTCGGGCAACCGAAATTAATGAATCACCACCGACTAATGAAGAGCCGATAGACACCATCTTCGAGAATTTCGATTTCGAGACACCCCCAAGCTTCACCCGAGATAAGGCGATCTGGAAGAAAAAGAAATTTGTGGATCCTTTGATCTTCGATCCAAAACGGAAGAAATATTAAACAGCTTTTCGGGGAAAAGATCTGAAAGTGGGTGTTGTGGGGCATTACCCACTTAACTATGGACTCTTCCTACCAGTATATTAACTGAGAGTTCATCGCTCTCGTGGCTTCAGTTCAGCTCAGCGTAGTCTGTCTGTCTGTCTGTCTTCCAGACACTAGTAAACCAAGCTTATGTTTACTCTGTTCTTTTGTATCTATTTTTGACTTTATATATGTTGTTAACCATACCACCGTGTTTCGGTCCACATCAATATGATACAATTGTAGATTTCCCAGGTTTTATCTGATGGTTAGCTTTCAAACTCTGTTCATATCTATCCGAGTATTTTGAACGTTTGATTTTTAACTATTTCGAAAACCACAATGGTATTTGTTGTGTGCTGCGTTTTTGGAAATTAGCGAAAGTAAACATATCATTGGTTGACCCAACTCTTAGAAGTTAAACATAATTGTTCCTCGATGGTTTTGCTAGCACAATTCATCGTGACCTATGAAACTGTAATTGTAAACCTAGTCACCCTAGAAGACTAGAGAACAGACATACTTGGATACGATGACAGTCTCATCAATATATCTCATCCTGTTCATATGTATCTATGCATCTGCCTATTTTATCCAATCCCCTATTCATTGTTCTTAGACTCTTCTTTTAATTATCTGACAATGGACAATACAACAGATTTTTCCTGCAGTTATCCTATATTTGTCGACAGCCTTTGAGATTTCACTCGCCCGATCGACTCAGTCGATTAAAAACTTAATTGGGTGATTAAAGTTTATTGCTTTACTTACCCGCGGTCGAGTAAAAATCTCGCAATGAAACGTGTTTCTTCAAATACAGAAAAATGGAATCTAATTCCTTTTATAATCCAAACGTATGCCATTGAAGATTCACAAGTTACTTAGAATGACCTACAATGACATTATCGGACTCTTTACTTTTATGTATGGCACCTGATTTACGTAGAAATGTGTGGTTGAACAAAAGACAGTGACATCCCGCAATCATCAAAGCAAGATTTGACAAATGGAATTTAGATTGAAAAGCTCCTGTCTCGCTTTTATCGTCCTGGTCAGTGTAAACATTCGTTAAATTAATGCTTTCAGAGTGGAGCTAAAATGTCTCTGCCGCCCAGATTAAAGACACTCACAGATTTTTAGAAACTCATTTGGAAAAATATTATCCTTGACCCAACATCTATATTTCCTCCCCGCTTACGAAAAGTAAAAACGAACATGTGAAAGAAAGAAAAAAAATATGTATGCTTCTTTTAACCATGCACCGAAAAACCGAAAACCATGCACTGAAAAACAAATTATAGAAGTAATTTTTTATGGAAGATTGTTGAGGAAATCAGATTTGTTATTTCTTTATCATCTATGAGGTTGTAGTCAAACAGAAGAAAGAAATCACGAATTTAATTACCTCTACTCAATTGCCAAAAAAAAAATAAAAAAATATCATTGTTTTAAAAGGGCGCAAACTTAATAAAAACAAAGATTTATCATCAAAATGTTTATGCTAGTATTAAGAGGTAAGATCAAATTTTGTTGTTATTATTTTTTTTAAATTTAATTCTTTTCTAACACGTTCGAAATTTTAATTAAAATTTCATTTTTTATTTTCCGTCAGCGATTCACGCTATGTTTACATAAGGCGAATATTAAGAAAATGGAGTCGGTCGAATAAAATTAGTTTGGGGCGAATAAATTTCCTTCGCTCTCGACTGCCGGTCGAGTGATTTCTTTTTCAAATCTCAAAGGCTGTTTGTCGATATTTCTGAGACGAGGTTTTGCAACTGTTTATACTATTTACATTATACGGAATGTTGTTCTCTGATGTAGACGTATATTTATGCCAAAAATTGAAATATAAGTAGTTTCATGTATGTGGTTTTACTTTTTTTTATTTTGTATATCATGCTCTGTGGAGTTTTTAGTCACGTATCTGTTTTCCTTTTCTTGTGTGTTTGATTGCGTATATATCTAATAATGTTTATTTGTTTATTCACAGAAATATGTGGATATCTATATGTGGATACCTAAAGATTTGCATATATATATATATAATCTTTTGTACAATAAAGATGAAAGCCGATGATGGTTCGCCTGAAATAGGCCTATATTTCCGATTTACCATGAAATAACGTGTCTGACTTAATTTTTCTTATATTTGCTCTATATGTATTTATATACATTTATATTTGGAGCTCTCTTAGAGAAGAGTTATCCTACCACCGTATGTACAGGATACTTCTTTGGATTCTTCTATATTTACACCCCAAGCAGATATATATATATATATATATATTACATCTAGGGAATTAGTAGTAAATTACTATTAATGGTACACCAAAATAGAAAAAGTACTGCACACACACACACACACACACACACATATATATATATATATATATATATATATATACAAACAAGTATAGGATAGGTATGTTTGGAATAAAATTCGGTATCCAAAGAAACAGTATCCTTAAAAAAGTGCTCAATAGAAAGTAAAATCACTAATTTTATATAGAATTTATAACAAAAATATATTATAATATCACCACAAACGTAGCCATTTTGTTTCGACACTACCTGCGTTGGATCAAGTGATGATGTTTATTTCAAGTTGAAGAGTTTTAAAGGTTTCAAATTTAACGGATAAATTGACATGTCGATCAAAACAAAATTTTAAAATTCGTGTATGTTTATATATGTGCGTATTTTAATATATACTTGTGTCTGTTTACCAATATATGTTTGTATGTGCATATACTCGTTTATTTGTACATATGTTGATGCCTATAGACTTGTATATGTGTGCATCCATATATTTCCTCGTTTAATATCTTAATAACTTTTAAATACTCTAAATCTATTGCTTTGTTCAACTTAGAATTTAAAATTCGTAATAACAATAAAGTAAAGTGAAGCTAATAGTCGATTAATAATGCTGATGTCTATTTTTATCAAATATTAATATGAAAGCCCCAGTAAATTGATATTAGAGTCTGTTCTCATATTCTTCAATTTAGAAATTATTTTGATTAAACCATACTGTCTATGTAACAATGTCTTAATGATGTAGGGGCTTTGGCTGCTTTTGAACTTTAAAAATTTTTTGAACTTGAAATTAACACCTCACTTGATAAGACAGGTAGTGTCGAAACGGAATAGTTACATTTGTAGTTATATTATAACATATATATGTTATAAATTGTCAATAAATATTATTCGCTCTATACTTGTTCATATATATATATATATATATATATATATAAACGGATTGATTAACTATTATCTCTTAAATATATATTTTTAATTCTTTTTTTAATTTCTTATCCTTTCATCGTTAATATATAATATTTATTTTTTATGTATTTTTCATTTTCTCCTACCATCCGTTCTTTCTAATTGAATTTTATTCCTCTCTTCTTTCTTATTCTTCCCTTTTCGGTTATGCTTTAAGATACTCTCTCTCTCTCTCTCTCTCTCTCTCTCTCTCTCTCTCTCTCTCTCTCTCTCTCTCACCTAACCCACTTTCTTTACGTTTCAAATCTACGAGTCAGCAGACTAACTAACATGTTGAATGTATATTTAGATTTTAGTTGACATCCGCACTTACGCGTGCTCTTTGATTATATGTTGCGTATATATATGCTTATCTATGAACATGTGTGTGCATTCGCCGAACTGATGTAATGATGAATTTTTTCTTAAATTTTCTCTTTTAAGGAAGCGACCTTTATTTTTATACAGGTTTTTGTTTTTGTGAATTTCATTCGTGTAAAATCTCTTGTACAATAAAGACGGGAGCTGATAATGATTCGCCTGAAATAGGCCTACACCTCCGATTTACCATGAAATAACGATACTCCTTTGGATTCTTCTATATCTACACTGCATGCTGAGATATATATATATATATATATATATATATATATATATATATATATGTATATATACGTCATCTGCAGACAGTCCCTTCACAGCTCATCAATACGGTTAGACATCCGATTGCTTCCAGCCAAGAATGAAACCCGGCCGATTTGACATCAGTTGGAAATTTTACCACTACGACAGGTTTTACCGTGTTATGTACACAATTTAAACACACGCCAGTAGCCAAGCGTGTTTGATTCAGCCCTCTAAAATATATTCACACTTCAGGAAAGAAAAGCTTGTTTTCCGTAGTTTTTAGATTGTACCTGCGGTGAGGAGATGTTGTGTATCGCGAAAAAAACGACACTTCAAAGTCGGCATGAAGCTGCTGACATAAAGTGACAGACTGTTTGTGCTTATATATATATATATATAAGTGTGCAAAAGTATTAGGACAGGGGTGATTTTTCTAAAAACCTCACTGAAATTCAAATACAGGGTGAAAAGCCAAGTAAATTGCTAATAAATATTGTTTATTTAAAACTAGGTGTAAAAGAAATGTATTAAAAAGAAGTTATATTTAATTTTCCTATTTTCTATTAAACAAGTTATTTTGAAATTACTCATCATTTTATTATCCTTGAATATGACTGACTTTTTTCTTATCCCCCACTCTCGAATTGATAAATCTAATGTTACTTTGCAAGACACACTTTGGGAACAAACACAAGCTGCCTGGCAGGAGATACCATTAGTTACATTGAAGAAGCTTGTGATGTTAATGCCTGACAGAATGAAAGCTGTGATTAAAGCAAAAGGCTATTATACTAAATATTAAATTTATTTTGTAACAATTATGTTTCTTGTAAAAGCATCTGTTGAGTAAATCAAATAAAATAATGTATATATATATATATATATATATATATATATATATATATATATATATATAAACGTTCATAAATACGAGTATCCACTAAAGATATAAATGAAAATGTTGGGCCTTTTTAGGTCAGTATATATGTATATATATATATATATATATATATATATATATATATATATATATATATATTTATTTGTGTGTGTATGTGTGTGTGTGTATGCTTCATTTATAAATGAAGCATACACACACAAACACACACACACACACATACATACACACATATTTATTTATATACTGACCTGAAAAGGCCCAACATTTTCAATTTTTCTTATAAGTTCTTTCAGTCAACACCTCATCAGAAAAACAAAGTTGGCAATAAATAAGACAAACAAAAGAGATGAATGAGAACGGTAAACGTTGGAACCTGATTAAAATAATTTATTTGTAATATAAGCCCTGAATAAAAGAAATGATAAAAGTTCAAAGAGAGTATAAAAAAAAACTTCCCTACGATCATCCAAATAAAGGATAGGGGGCGAATAAAGTGCTCTTTTTTTATGCAAATTGCACAAGGATGATTCTCACTGTTTTGCATAGCACCCTTTCCGCTCACCGATATTTATATGTATATGATAAAATATAGTTTTATGGTATATGTATGGATTCAAGTGTAACGGATAGAGCTTATGTATACCCCAGTTGGAAAAACCCTGAATATTGTATCTTCGAAATGCTGACATGACATCAGATAATATGCACAAAGGGGGGATTTCATACTTCATAATTTACTCTGATTGGCTGCCTAATCCTTGATGTAGACGCCTGTTCTGGCACATTATATTTTTTCTTCAATTCTTACAAATATCTAACCAGCGATTTATACTGCAACCATGATGAACGGATTTAAGCTACAGTTTATAAAAAGACGATTTACACAAAAAGCAGTGAATGAGGAGGGAAAGCGTTGGAACATGATTAAAACAATTTTATTTAATCTAATATGTTTCAGTTTAACGAGTTTCTTCGGAATTTTTTAAAGATTTTTTAAAGAGATTCTCTTCTCGTTTTAAAAATATATCTCAGAAGAAGATTGTTAAAGTGAAACATATTAGAGTAAAGACACTTTTTCCTACCTGTCCTATAGTTGCTCTATTCATCTTGTCGGATTTCTATCCATATATATATATATATATATATATATATATATATATATACATTATTATTTATTCATAAATTATAACATGGATGTGTTACAATATAACTACAAAAGTAGCCATTTTGTTTCAAACATTTTGAAACAAAATGGCTACTTTTGTAGTGATATTGTAACATATCCATGTTATAATTTATGAATAAATAATATTATTAGCTCTACTTTTGTACTGAGCACTAATTTTTAAAAATAGTGTTTCTTTGGACAAGGAATATTATTCCAACAATACTTGTATATGTATATATATATATATATATATATATATATATATATATATATATTTAATAAAATCATATTAACCCCTTCCCCACGCCTTTGATGTTTGGTGTCTTCTGCTTCGATCACGTGGGTTTCGGAGTTTCTGATATCTTATAGCCTTATTTTAGCTTCTCTAGCCAACTTTCCCTGAAGATCTAATTTGCTGAAACCTTGATAGGTTCGTTGACTCTTTAGGTTATATATATATATATATATATATATATATATATATATATATATATATTTTAATCATATTGCCCCAAGCAAGGCGATAACGCCACTGATGCGCTGGGGGCTACGTAAGAGTAAAAAGATTGGAAAAGAGAAAGCCGCAAACCACATCCTAACCAGGAAACAAGGGATGAGCCTCTTCACCTGTTCAGTAAACGTTGATGGAGTGTGAACCGGGCGATAGTTTAGTCTACCTAGTCCAATTCAAAGAAAAAAAAAGTGTAAAAAGATTGGGAAACAGAAAGCCAGAAATCACATCCTAAACAGGGAACAAGGAATGATCCTCTTCACCTGTTCAGTAGACGTGGGTGGAGTGTGAACAGGGCGATAGTTTAGTCTATCTACTCCAATTGAAAAAATAAAGAAAAGAGTGAAAAGATTGGAAAAGAGAAAACCGAAAACCACATCCTAAAAAGGAAACAAGAGATGAGCCTCTTCACCTGTTCAATAGACCTGGGTGGATTGTGAACCAGGCGATAGTTTAGTCTATCTACTCCAATATATATATATATATATATATATGTAATCATATAATTATGAATTAAAAGTACATTTCAACTTTCTGTTTCGAGATTTCCATCTGGACATCAGGCAATGATGGATGTTAATTGTGAAAATTATTTTCATGACTGAATTTTTATTTAAAATTAAATGCCAGGGAAATCAAAATCGTAAAACCTTGGGTCCTCTTTACATGGAGTTATATATATATATATATATATATATATATATATATATATATATATATATATATTGTAAGAAAATTATGGAACACATAGTTTTTAAACCCACTGTTCATGCATTTACTTTTATAAAGAGTGCTCGATACAACGTAGAGCTTTATATTGTAATGGTTGTTACAATGGTTTATAAAAGCATAGTATCACTACACAAAAATCTTCGCGTTTCGAAGCCACGTTTGCTCCTCATTTGGTGATAAGTTTAAATGAAAAATAAATGGTGGAAACGATTTATTTTTGGTAATATGATATGTAAGTGAACGTGGTGAGAGTTTAGTACGATTTAGCCGACAGTTTGTAGCCATAGTGATACAACCTTGGGTTAGGAGATGGGTGCGGAGTAACTTAGTTTTGGACAGGTCACTTTTTAGTTTTGTCTGAATAATTCTTATATTGGGATGTAAGGTTTTTTAAGAAAGGGTAGATACTTTTTATTTTACTACTATCTATGAGTGGATGGAATAAAGTTGCTATTAATGTTGTGTGAGTTTATTTTCTTTTATTTATACGATGTTCGTTTTTTTTTATTTTGAGGATTAAACATGGGTATTAATTACCTTTTTGGAGGGGATTATTTTATGTGAATGAGGTATTTTTTAGTTAATTAAATTTTAACGGAAAATATTTTCTATGTTTACATAACACTGCTTATTAGTCTCTACGGTTCAGCAGTTCGCCATTATTGAGGTACTTTAGAATGTGTAGCTTTTCACTTAAGCATAAAGGGCAGATGTCGTTAAGTGAGTTGTAGGTTCTAGATTTTTCCAGGATTTTCCATTTTGCTTTGCCTTTCTGTTTTGTGTCTTTACTTTCCAAAAATATGCAGAAAGGGATGTTTAGTTTCGGTATAGGTTGTTTTTGAATGAAGTTAATTGCATGTACCAGCGCATCTTAAAGGTGTTCTTTGTAGATCCGATATACGCTTTATTTATAATGGGGATTTCTATTGATGTTAAATTGCATTGATAGACAATTGAATTTATTTTACATCTATTCTGTAGTGGGCAATTATTGGGGTTTCTACACTTGCATAAATTTTTATTGTTGTCCTCTTTATTATGTTTGTAGTTAATTTTATTTCGCCCTACGTGTTGATTTAAGATATATTTATTATGATTAGTTATGATTTTTTCCAGGTTATTTGTGCATCTATAACTCAATTTAAGTGTATTTCTGTTAAAAAATTACTTAGAGGGTTGTTTGTGGGGAAGTGTTTTTTAATTAAATTGAGGAAATTTTGGCCTAACTTGATGTTTCCCATTTGGTTGTAAGGAGGTGTATACCAAATGATTTTTCATTTTCTATTTTTTTCTGTTGTGGTCATAGTTTGTTATATACTTGATGTTTCGGTTTTTGTAGCTACTTTTTTTAGGGACTTATTGTAAAGACTTTTATGTTTGTTAAATATTTCTTCACTGGAAGAGGTTTTACTGATTCTATATTCTATGGAGGAGGGTATATGTTTGATTATACTTGGGGGGTGATTTGACTTTGGGTGAATGTATAATAGATATTCATTGGGTTTATGTGTGGTTGGTAATTATTATTTACTAAGTCGAGTGTTACATCGAGGAAGTTTACTACTTTTAAATTAATGTTACTTTTAGGTTTAAATTTTAAATTCTCTGTGAATAAGTTTTCTTATTTTGTCTGTTTTAAAATGTGTGGAATTTTGTACAAGCATGAGACCGTCGTCTCTGTATAACTCTATGTCTTGTGTGTTTATGTCTTGGTGTGCAGTAAGATTATGTAGTACAAATGAGGCAATGAGATCGGAAGACTCTGCAGATCTAACGCACTCATTGTAATATCAAATTGGTTAATAGAGTTATTTTTTATCCTTTGTTCTTGATTATGGATAAGAACAGATGTCTTGGCGGCCATTATTATATTATATTCGTCCTTGGTTAAGTCCGAGTAGTATGTGGCAAATTCCAGTGCTAAAGTGAAGAGATCTTTGGATATTGATGGGTAATAGTCCACTATGTCAAATTGGATCAAAGAACAGTTGTTTTTTTCTTTAATGTTGTTAAACCAATTTATGACAACATTTGTGTTTGTCCACTGGAGTAGTCCAAGTTTTGTTTGATTTGTTTATTGATCCGTTCTAGGATCATTTTACTGATTTTACTAATTTCATGTCTAGTTGGGTTGATGATTCTTGTAGGCATATTTGTCTGGAAATCTGGTTTGTGGTCTTTTAATGTTATATATGCTTCTTTTGTGCAGGGTTTATTAACTTTTTCACTGATTTTTAGTTTTTCTGTAATGTTTTTACTAGTAGTGTTTATCATGTCCACTATGTTTAATGAGTTATTGTTTGCTTTTTATAATTTTTTTGTTAATTTTTTTTATTAATTTTGTGTAATCTGTTGCTAAAATTTTGTAGAAATTTGCAGTTTTTTCTGACTTGACTAAGAGTTTGTCTGAAGTTTTTATGTTTGAGATGACTCGGTCTAGGTGTATTTGGAATTTATTTTTTCTTTTGTCGAAGGAGATGTTTTTCATTACTTTGAATAAATCATTTTCAAATCCAGATAATTTTTCAATTGAGGGTGCATTTGTTTTGCTCTTAAATCCATAAAGTTCAGGGTCGTTGGGTGTTTTAACGTTTTGAAGGAAGAAATTAGCTTTCCATCTCATACTTCCGATTTAATCATCTGTTTTATGGATGAGTTTTACGAAATATTCCTGTTTTTTGGGTTGGGAATGCTCTTAAATGAGATGCCGAAATGACTACAAGCTGCCAGGTAAATCGTACTAAACTCCCACCACATTCACTTACATATCATATTATCAAAAATAAATCGTTTTCACCATTTATTTTCCATTTAAACTTATCACCAGATGAGGGTCAAACGTAGCTCCGAAACGCGAAAATGTTTGCGTAGTGACACTATGCATTTATAAACCATTGTAACAACAATTACAAAATCTCTCAATCTCTCTCTCTCTCTCTCTCTCTCTCTATATATATATATATATATATATATATATACATATGTATATATATGTGTGTGTGTGTGTGTGTGTGTGTGTGTGTGTGTGTGTTTGTTTGTGGTTATATATATATATATATATATATATATATATATTTTAAACAAGTTCTGTTAACCGATAGAGACAATATAGTCTTAAGAATTTTCTTTTGAATTTTTTCATATTTTCTGATTAGACATTTTATTTGTATAAAAACTGTCCAAAAGTTGTCCTAGTACTTACGAAAGTCATCGTTCTATCGTTTAACGCAACTTGTTTAAAAGAAAAGATGCTGCCAAAATATACCTGCATTACACACACACATACACACACACACACACACACACACACACACACACACACACACACACACACACACACACACATATATATATATATATATATATATATATATATATATGGAAGAGGAAGTTTATCCATTTATGCTATTTAAGTAATGTAGGTAGAGTAACTGTTAAAAGAAATTCGAAAGCTGAAAAATTATATTAATAATAAATATAAAGATGACATCAATTCGGTCGGGTTTCAATCTTGGCTAGAAGTAATCGGATGTCTAACCGTACTGACGAGCTGTGATACAGCGAAACTGACCTGTATGCAGATAATTTATATATATATATATATATATGTGTGTGTGTGTGTGTGTGTGTGTGTGTGTGTGTGTGTGGATAAAAACAAATCTAGAAAGATATTAGTTATGAACAGACTGAAATCCATAATGAGGTCCATTTATCTTCACATTTATTCTGCCTACGATCCCAAACTGACTAAATGTATCTATTAATATCAGTCAAATATTAGCGCAGGGGGACGTGGCGGGTGGCTATGTCTTTTACTAAAATCTACAACGTTTATTTACATACGGCATAAGTGTTGTTAATTTTGATTATGACGGAAATGCTGAAGATGAAGATGGATTTTTAAAAAAAAGCAAATGGAATTTTCTCCATTTGCGTTGCTGATGCAAAAACACGGACATTAAATAAAAGATGTCTAGTTTTTATTTTTAATTTTATTTTTTGTATTACGTCATTTTTTTAATGAAATGGAAATATAAGCCTAAAAAACGGAAAACTACGCCTCTCCCATTAAATGGAAGGGGTTTACGAAAAACGTATATTCATATATCATGCCATGATTATTTCATTTATTAAAGGCTTTGATTCAGAAGAATCGGCGGGAGTATAATCTGTTCAGCATTCACTCTTCTTGTCACATTTGATTACCATTTTTCTTTTTTTGTTCTAATCGTGTCGCCCCAAGCATGCCATTTTACTGCCACTGTTGAACAGGGTGTTAGATAGGAGGAAAGTTATGAGAAAGAGTGACAGGTTACAGGAGGTGTCAGGAAGAGGGTAAGAGAAGGATGAGAATACTGATGAGAGTGGAGTGGACGAAGGAAGAAGCATGAAAGAGACAAGATGCAAGTTAGTGAGACAGGAGATGACTATTGACTTTACATTTGAATTCTTGAAGATTGCAACTGTCGGGAAAACAAGTAAACGGAAGGAAATTCCACAGGCAGGAAGTGTAAGAAAAGAAGCTGATAGAGTAAATTTACGTCTGCAACTTATTGGTTTCACAGTAAAAGGGTGGGACCTAGTATCTAATCTTGTGGGTCGAGTAAATTAAATATAGTGGGTACCAGTGAGCCAACTTCATCTGAGCAGAAGCCGTGAAAGTATTTGTAGAAGAGACACAGGGAAGCCACATTGCTCCGGTGAGAAAGTGACTGTATCTGAGCTGCCAAGTCGGGATCGATCATATTACAGATTCTGTTCTCTCTCCTCTTTTCTCTCTTTCTTCTCTCTTCACTTTTGTCTTTCTTCTTTTCAGTTCACTTCTTTCTCTTCCCTCTTCTCTGTCTCTTTTCGTCACTCTGTGGTTTCTACTTAGGCACCTCGACATAATGTAATAGTTAGCAAGCTTACCCCTGTTACAATTGAGTAATGAGTTCAATTCTTACTGGGTACTCATATACGCACGGCCTTGTACCATATCTATGCGGAGCTTAGAAAATCAGTACTCTATCTTCTTTTCCGTCTTCTCTTATTCTTTCTCTCATTGCTTAGTTCACTCTTTTTTCTTTTCTTTAATATCTCTCTCTAATTTTCTTAAAAGTTTTCATTCTCTTTTCACTTCTTTTCTTCTCCCTTCTCTTCTCTCTCTTTCTTTTACTTCTCTTTTTTCATACCTTCCTTTGTCCCTTCTCTTCTCTTTTCCTGTCTTTTCTACCTCCCAGCTCTTCTCTCTTTTCTTTCTCTCCTCTTCTTCCTTCGTGTCTCTTTCTTCTCTTCTCTATTCTCTTCTGTGTCTCTCTTATCCTCTCTTTGTTCACTCTCTTCTCTTTTCTCTCTCTTTCTTATCTACGCTCTTTCTTCTCTTCTCTCTCTATTCTAATAGTTCCTCTTCTCTTCTTTTCACTTTCTACTCTTCAATTTTTCTCCTCTACACTCTCCCTTCTCTCTTTCTTCTTTTCTATCTTTCTCTTTCCTTTTTCTCTTTCTTCTTTTCTTTTTTCTTCTCTCTCTCTCTTTATCTCTCTCTCTCTCTCTCTCTCTCTATTGCCCTTTTTGTTTCCACCTTTATTATTTACCATTATTTCTTTTTTTCTTTCATGCAGCTTTCACACTTTTCACTTTTTTCTCCCGTTCTGGTTTTTCTATTTTCATCCTTTTTTTTTATTTTTCATTTCCTTTTGCTTCTTTCTTTCTTTCTTTCTTTCTTTCTTTCTTTCTTTCTTTCTTTCTTTTCCTTACATCCCTGCCTTTTTTTTGCTTCGTCTCTTGCATGTCACATTCTATATTTACTAATTTTTTTCTTCTCATTTTTCTTCCACCATTTTTCCTTCTTTCTTTCTATACACACATTAATATATATATACTAGCAGTATAGCCCGGCGTTGTTCGGGGGTAATGAAAGCTTTAAAGCTAATCCATGGTCCTGGAGCTCAGACTCTTTGGACGATGGCACAAAAGACTAAAAAACAGAGTTGCTTCCAGTTAAAGCGAAACCGTAGACTGAAAGAAAAAAATGAATAGATGTAAGTCAAATTTTGATTTCCTGGAATCGATATCAAATAAGTTTTTTCGTCGTAAACTGAATTTTGAAGGCTAAATAAGTCATCTGAGTAAATAGTATCATGGCTGAGACTAAGAACTACAACTATACTTATTAGAATCAAACCCGAAGAAAAAACTAAAATAAAAGGGCTGAAAAAAATACAGACATACAGACAGATAAACAGACACTATCGATTTTCCGCACTATTGTAAGAACTGCAACCTTGAAACTTCTGTATATCGTTTGTTATGTCTTTGTCTATGAGTGTATCAAATTTGATTAAAATCGGATCACTCCTTCAATAACCCGATTTTTTCGATTATCGATTTTCGATATTTATCGGGGGTATCTCGTCACAAAACCTAGCTAAGAACACTCGCAGACGCTTATCGTACAACTGTGTAAATTTGCAAAAATCGGTTCAGCCGTTTTGGAGTCTATAGGTAACGGATACACACACACAGACACACACACAAAGTTCCAGTTATAAATACGTTTAGATAATTATAATAAGCTCTATAATATTTATTATATTTAGCACTGTTCATAATAAAGTAAATACCGGGGCACTCAAAATAGTAAAACCTTGAGTCCTGATGAGCTGTGATACGGCGAAGCAGATCTGTCTGCGAATGACAGTATATATATATATGTCCAGTTCGTAAACGGCGAGGATAATCCAACAACATCAACTTAATTTAAAATATTAAGTACAGAGAGCTCAATGGATGTTATCCAGAGCAATAAATTTTTCTGGTAAAAAATTTTTGTACAGAATGAAACAAATATTGCGTGATCTGATGAAATGAGCTAATTTAGCTCATTGAAATGAATTATAATTTATAACCAATTTAAATGACGTGTTGATTTTTACTATATATATATAGTGACATGAAATAATGGGCATATATTCCACAATTAAGTAATTTTTACTTTTTATAAATTGCTCAATACAGATAATACAGATTTAGAGAAATTTATAGAGATATAGTTATGATTAGTGTTATAATGAACTTATGTTACTGCAACTCAAAAGCTTTCAGGGTTCGGTGCGATGGATATGCGTTGTCGTCAAGTGTTTATCAACTCGCAAATAAAAATCGGGTAGCCGAGTTCGAATTCCAGTTGAATTCGTTTCATTCACTTACGCACCAATACCCTTGCGAATGTTATTAATCCGACGCTTCCCTTCACTTATGGGTTAAATAACATATGGCTCCATAAATGAACAATATTCCAATGTCTGATGATAGTGCACTTAGCACCGAAAACGGAAAGCTTTTGACTTGTAATCTCTCATGTTATTACTATAAGACTAATAATACTACCTATCTCTATCTCTATTTTTTTCTGATAAATATATATATATATATATATATATATATATATATATATATATATATATGTCATACAAAATCATTTAGATCTGATATATATATATATTCAGTAATGAATTAGAATACTCTCAATACTGCTGTATGAATACATGATCTATCTATCTATCTATCTATCTATCTATCTATCTATCTATCTATCGATCTCAGTCTGTTCGCATCTATCTATCTATCTATCTATCTATCTATCTATCTATCTAACTATCTATCTATCTAACTATCTATCTATCGCAGTCTTTTTCTAACAAAATGTAATATTCACACGAAAAAAAGAATTAATCTTACAATCCATAACAATTCAGCTCCGAATAACTCATAAAGATTTTAGAAGCTGAAAAAGAAAAAAAAAACAAGCAAGGCAAGGCATTGTAAATCGAGAAAAGGCTACAGTTTTCCAGCAAAACAGATAAAGGCTACAGTTTTCCAGCAAAACAGATTCTCTATCTACTCTATTCTATTCTATTTGTTTATTTATCTATCTATCTATCTATCTATCTATCTATCTATCTATCTATCTATCTATCTATAACAGTCTGTTCATATCTATCTATCTATCTATCTATCTATCTAGATAGATAGATAGATAGATAGATAGATAGGAAGGAATAGACTTAGATAGATAGATAGCACCCCCAATTATCAAATGTTTAATATTTTGCTATAAACATTGCTCTTATTGTCATGCTAAACATTTTTATAGCCAGAATGTATCATGTACCTTCACAAGTCTATCATCCGTCCCTAAATATTGTTGCTCCATCTGGTACGGTGCTTCTACTACGGATCTAAAAATTCTGAACCAAATCCAAAAGAATCGACAACACTCTCTCGACCTCGGTTTCTTCCCAAACGCTATAACATGTGGTAATTGTTTTCATGAGTTTTGTCGTTGGTGTATCGACTACATTAAATTAAGCTCAGTTGTGGTGCAGTGAATATCGGCTCGGGGCGAGAAATCGGAGAGCCGAGTTCGAATTCTAATAGAATTCGTTGCATTCATTTACGCACAAATATCCTTGAGAAAGGTATTAATCCGTCTCTTCTTCCTCTAGTTATGGGTTAAATAATAGAACAGATTGGGTTCTATAGCCTTAACTACCACAGAAAATAATGACAACCTACTGCAGGATAATCTTCTGCACAGTCAGTAATGTCTCTTTCGAAACATGATCGCCGCAACGCACATTTCAGCGTGACTCAATAAGAGTCGATTTGTTTGCTTATCATCTAGTTTACGCTCCTTCATTGTTTTTTGAATAGGAATAGAGATTTATTCATCATTTCCTCTTTATTATTGGGTTTCCGGTTTCATTTGAACTCATATCTATGCTTTTGAGGCGTCCGTCTAAACTCTGAAGTTTTATTTACTATTTAACCAATTTCTCTCAAGAGGAAGCGATAGGTTTGTCTATCGTCCGGTTTACACTCTTCCTTTGTTTTTTAGCACGATATGAGTTTTATCATTTGTTTCCTGTTTAGCGTTGTGTCTCCAGTTCCTTCTAACATATTCTCATAAAAGTAATGGTAATAACCGTTTCCTTATAAGGAAATAGCCAACAGTCATTGACCGAACAGTCAGTTCTACTGTCGGTTGAAATAAATAAGACCTTTCTCTTAAAAATATTCCAGGAAAATAGTTTTCCCAATTCCAGGAGCTGTTATTGCTTTTTTTATTATTTATTCTTTTTTTCTTCCTAACCTTTTATTTAAAGTAGTGTGGAATGTTAACATCTTGATTATATTAAGAAAATTTTGTAATTTGCTTGAAGCATTGTGTATATTAGGAATATGGTTAGGTTTTGAAGGCTGTCACAATGCGTTTAGTAAAATAAAGGAAGGTAAATAAGTTGTTGGATATCCCCTATCAAACAACTTGTTTACCTTACTTTATTTTACTAAACGCATTCAGTCAGTTAAGTGCCATACGTGATACACGCTTTGGGCGATCATGTCTCGAAAGAGACATTGCTGACTGGGCAGAAGATTATCCCGCAGTAGGTTGCCATTGCTTTCTGCGGTAGACTGGTTGCCGACCAAGGGTATAGAACCCAATCTGTTCTATTATTTAACCCATAACTGGAGGGAAGAGACGGATTAATACCTTTCCAAAGGGTTTTTGCGTGTAAGTGAATGCAAGGAATTCAACTGGAATTCGAACTCAGCTCCCCGTATGGACTTTAGTAAGAGCTACATTCAATCAAACTTATTTTTATCTATTGATCTTTTGTATCTTGTATTGATCATTTGAATACATCTGACACTTAAGATATTTCTGAACAAATTTAGCCCGTGCATGACATCCATATGAAGTCTCGATTTGACGAGGCTACATTTACAGTAGCGCCTATGTTTATTGGAACACTTGGACGGCCTTAAAAACATTTCTAGGAATGGACTTTACAGTTGGGACCTGCAATGCCACATATACGTGGATCTATCATTCTCGTTATCTTTGTATTTCCCTAGCAAGAAGTGGGTTTCACTTAAGCAGCTTCTTCCCAAGAACTGCGGCATTGTTAAAGTGACTTTCATCAGGTTGTTCTACCAGTCACTACAATTTTGACCTCATCAAGTCGATGGTTATCAGTTATTCTTCTTGTACGACCACGTGAACTTCACTTCTTATCGTTTCTTGAGATCATACAACACCACAAAGTAACCCTAAACATGAGTGACATGTATTTGATGAACGTTATTAAGTATCATAGGTGATACACACTTGGGAAATCATGTCTCGAAAGAGACATGACATACTGGGCAGAAGATTTTCCCGCAGGATGTTGCCATTACTTTCTGCAGGAAACTGATTCCAAAAAGGTTATAGAACCCTATTTGTCCTGTTATTTAAGCCATAGCGGGAAGAAACGGATTAATACGTTTCCCAGGGATGTTTCTACGGAAATAAATGCAACGAATTCAACTGGATTTGAACTCGGATCTCCAATATCTCATTCCAAGCCGATATCCACAAAGAACATCGTGAACATTAGTATACATATGAAAAAGCAAAAAAAGAAATATATATATATATATATATATATTATAATCTCACACCCTGATTGAGCACTCTGGTAGACTTTGAAAAACAGTAGCTATTCTGGCATCTACGCATCGTTCCTTCAGCAATGAATTAGAACACTCTCAGATATTGGGCGTGTATAATGATGATATACACACTCAAACGTCTGCCTCCTTCTACTGAGCGCCTGTAGCTCGGAGGTAGAATCGCTGACTGACACCAATTCGGTCCGGTTTCAATCTTGGGTTAAAAGGCCAATCGGCTGTCTAACCGTACTGACGAGCTGCGATACATCGAAACAGATCTATCTGCGGATGACTATATATATATATATATATTTATTATACATTCTATTTTAGAACATGTACATAACTTCTTTATATATAATCGCTACGAAGGCGCGTCCGTTTCTGCATCGGAGTACCGATGCTTCGTCAGGAGAAGTGGTACTGGGAATCCTTTTCATTTTCATTTATATCGTCTTGTTAGGGGTATTGGCTGGGGGGGTTGATATTGTGATATTTCGTTGACAGTTGGAATTTTTTGTGGAGAGTGTTAGTGTATGTTGGTGGGTGTTATCAAGATAATGTAGTCAGTCTGTGACCGTTGAAATTTATTAGTTGGTGTGGATATTTTTTTTGTTTATTTTTATTTTTGCAGAGTCTTTACAATCGGTGTAAGTTTGCATGTTTAATCTTAATATTGGGTTACAAAATCTGAAATCGGTAGGATTAGCAAAGTCATATTAGAAAGATCCAACCAGCAAATAAAAGAAAAAATTAAACTAACGCAGTGGAATGGTACAATGGACGTCATCAAATGGTTTGAAAACCTTGGGGAAAAAATAATGCCACCTTCTTACAGTTCGACATCGTGGATTTTTACCCATCGATTTCTAAGGACCTCTTTAACCTCGCCCTTGAGTTCGCCGAATTCTACCGAGGCCGTCGCTATATATTACCAAGGCCGAAGCTATGAAATGTGACGTCACGGTAGTAGAGTCATGAATTAGCGTAGCAGCCGTGTCTCTCACTTCATGACAATGTTGATAATCACAAAGTCGTTTTTTTTAAATAAAGATTTTAAAACTTTTAAAATGTAACAAGAAAAATAAGAAAGACACATGTTTATGATTTATGCTGGTTTTATTAATTTTAATTAAAAATAAGGAAAACAATAATTAATAAGAAAATATAATCATTATTGTTGACTACTGACTGTCGGTCGTGTTTGTAAATAAACACAGTTTTAAAGACAAAACTTTTCGTTTATTCGTCAAAATTCTAAATATTTAACAAACACTGCTTAAATTTTCATATTTTTAATTTAATTATGAAAAATCACAATCACTTTTGTTTTAATTGCAAGAATTTTAAAATCAGAATCACTCAAATATAGCAATCAAGCAACCATTAGAATTTAGGAACAAACAAGAAGCAACAATAAATAAGCAAATTAATTAAAAATATTAAAAAATGCAACAATTTAAATTCAAGCAAATTAATTCAAACTAAATAAGTTTAAGTTACTGTTTTTTAAAAATCTAGCTTATAAAAGTTTTTTATGTCTCAAAATTCAGTTGAATGTTTGAAGTTTTCTTTTTTTACTTAACTTCTTACAAGTAATATTATCATTTTCCTTGCTACAAAAATTATTTAATAATGCATTAGAAGAGCTCCAGATAATCATTTTTTCAATGCTGTGAGCTTCACCACATGAGTCAACATGAAAAAGATGTTCATCATTAACCAAAACATCCAATGTTTTGGATAGACAATTTTCTTTGATTCAATGAATGAAGAAAATAAGGATTCTTTAAAAGTTTATTAATAACAATATAATTGTATAGTACTAAATTTGTTGTTACATCATTGGGATATAACAGAGAACCTCTATCAATTCCTTGAAAATAACTGTTTATATCAGGTCTCTTCCTGTTACTAAACTTTTACAGCTATAACATTTCCATTTTTTTAAAACGGCATAACAGCAATAAATAATTATGAATCGAACGAATTAACGATAGGATAGCTAAATCTGAAATAGATTTTTAAAAACGTCTTGAGAACTTTTAATCCAATAGATTTATTAATATCAACAAATTGTCTTTAGGGAAATTCTGCTAAAAAACAACGGAGTTTGAATTTTCAAATAATATTTGGAAATATTTTAATTGAATCCATTGAATCCTACTGGATGAAATAAAAAGATAAATTTTTACCTTTGAAAAAAATACACCTAAAAAAATTCTAGGATATTTGGTAATTCAATTACATTTTTAAAATATTTTAAGTGTAAAAAATGAAAAAAAATAGTAAAAATTAATGTTTCTATTTCATTTATGATGTTAAACTGTTTATAAAAAAAATCATTTTTTTGCAAAACTCTTTTTTGGGTAATGTTTTACTTACTAATTAATTTTTTAAGGATTAAAAAACCAAATATAAAAGATTTATTCTTCAGTTAAAATTCTAATTTTTTATTTCAATTGTTTTCTATGGATTAATATCGATAATTAACTTCAAATTATCAAAAATAGGAAAATAATGTTTGGAAAATATTTTTCGAGTGTGTTCATTTTGTGCTAAATATTTTCTAAAAATTAAATATTTTAAAAATTAGGTTTTAAAATTCAAGTGTGGTGTGATTTAGGCCTGTATGTTTCAAATAAATTCAAAAATTATTCAGAAATAATAGGTTTAAACAAAGTTTAAATCATCATTTTCATGTTTTAATTTTCGGTAATGTGATTTCTTGACTTTTGCAAGAAATAATTTCTCGTAGTTTTCAAATAAAAAACCTTAAAAATAAAACAAATTCTTTTAAAATTGACTAAAAAATATTTTTTTTTAGTTTTTGTAAATACAGGAAAAAGAATAAAAACAATTAATTCAGGAATATTTTTTCATGTTTCATAAAGTTGCAAGTATAGAAAAGTTAAGTAAGATTTTACTTTCTATTCTTAAGAATCTTTTTAAACATTTCATTGAAAAGAAAACATTATTTTCTTAAATAAAATATCAATAAAATATTAATTCAAATATTTTTAGAAAATATAATGTTTAACAACTTTTTTCGGCTTCAGTTTAAGTTTTAAAACATTTCCAAAAAAAAACAAAAAACTTACGAACGAATAGCCATAAATTTTATTTTTTTTAATTCAGATATTTTTAAGATCATTTTTATTTCAATTTTATTCAAAGAAATGAAAATAATATCTTATTTTATTATATTAATTTAAAAGATATATTATAAACAAAGCGCTTTCTTTCTTGTGCTACGGCAAAACTAATTTTTTTTAGCGACTGTTGAAATAAATGGAAATAAAATTTTAACTACTCACTTTGCTAAATGGACTTGTAGTAAAATTCTCCCTTTTAATGGCATGTTTCCATTTATCAAATAAATGTTTATTTTTTGGAAACGAAAAACAATGAACTTTCGGTCCATTTTTATAATTCCCTTTGCAATTTGGTTCTGAAAATAAGTTAACGCTAACGGACGCCGGGTAGTAAAACAACACTACTAAGTGTGACGTCAGCAAGTCAACTTTAATCATAGAACAGGCCTGGTAATATAGCGACGGCCTCGATTCTACTCGGACATCACCAAGGAGGAAATCAAAATAATCCTGAACTGTAGAAAATCAGTTCTCTTCCACGACAACCAACAGTGGACAAAAAATTCAACGGATAATTTTGATTTATCCATGGGAGCCCTGGATTCATCAGAATCTTCAGATCTGGTGGGGCTATTCCTGCTGTACAACCTCACTGGGCATAAAGAAATAGATACGAATAATATAGGACTATATAGAGACGACGGACTCATGATAATTAATGAATCTACTGGAGGTAAGGTCGATAAAACCAGGAAACTAATTCATAAAGTCTTGAAATCCTTCGGTCTTAACGTAGTGATTAACCCCAACATCAAGCGAGTAAACTTCTTAGACATAACATTATACTTAGTATCGAACACTTTCCAACCTTACATGAAGAACAATTCGAACCCAATATATATAAACCCCAACTCTAACCACCCACCATCCATTATCAAACACGTCCCATCATCAATAGAACGCCGCATTAACACACACTCATCCAGTAAAGAAATATTCAATAAACACAAGGTAATTTACGATAAAATCCTAATGGATAGCGGATATTAATCATCAAAAATAAATTTTGTGGAAAACTTCAGAAGAGCAAAAATAGGAACCGAAAAATCGTATGGTATAACCCTCCTTTTAATCAATCAATTAACTTCAAACTGGGACATAAATGTCTTCAACTAATAGATAAGCATTTCCACAAAAATAACCCTCTAAATAAAATATTCAATAAAAATGCAATTTAACTAAGCTATAGCTGCCCCAATAATCTAGAAAAAATAATTAAAAATAATTAAAGTACATCACAACAAAATATTAAAACACACAACAAAAATAACTCCAACACTAATATCAATCCGACCCATAATTACAACCCCTGTAACTGTAGAAACCCTAACCAATGCCCCATGAACAACAAATGTCAAACGAAATCCCTGATATATATGTGTTCGATCTCATCCATGGAGAATCCTAAGGATGAAAAAATGTATATCGGAAGTACCATGAACGTATTTAAAAAACGATTTTATAATCACCTGTCATCCTTCAATAACAAAGAAAAACAAAACATGACATCTCTCTCCAAATATTTTTGGAAGTTAAAAAACGAAAATAAAACACCTAGAGTTAAATGGAAAATCCTTAAACAAGCAAGAACACCTAAATCTATAAAGGAACCATGTTTCCTGTCTTCAAGAAAAAATTGAGATACTTAAATATATGAACAGTAACAAGCTTTTAAACCAGAGGCATGGAATCACAGTAAACTGCAAGCACATCAGAGAGCTAACATTACAATCATGCTAAAAAAACACTACAAGAGCCAAGAATATGACCCATACATATAGGTGTATACTGTTTTAAATTAATGTTTTGGACGTGGAAAGAATTCTTCCTTCTGTATTCACTCGGATATATATATATATATATATATATATATATATATATATATATATATATTTCCAAAGGAGAGCATTAATAAGATTTGTTGTCACTTGATCCTCGGTAAGTCAGTGGTGTAAAAACTCATAGGGGAAAAATGATTCTTAACGGCGGGAGTATCATTAGAAAAGCCATTCTCTTGTCTGTCAAAACATTACAGTTGAAACATACTTTTCCAAAAGAGGCGGCAAAGTCAGTAGGAATCTGTGATGAGGTTCCTTGAATGAGGGTTAGTTATTACCGCTTATTAAATTTTCTGACGCTACGACAAACAAGCAAATTCAAATGAGTTCGACCTCAATGGCCGACAGTGGGGTGGCGCTGAACGGATGCGAATAATCTGATTGACAGTTACGCGCGCGCAAACATTCAGTTGTATCTACCATCCAGAGAGATGGCAGAAATAAACAAAAAGAGAGGAGGAATATGCGAAAGAAAGAAAGAGAGAGAAAAAGAGAGAATTTTTTTTAATGAGGGAAAAAGAATACAATAAATAAATATATAAACGAAACACTTTAGGCAGAATAAAGATATGTTTACGCTGATAAAAATGAGATACAAAACCGCTTATAATAAAACGGCCATTTTTTTTTCTATTTGTATCGAGTCTTCTATTGTGCAGATGACGAAATAAAATTGAAAAAAAGGTCAAATTCTAGAGGTCGTTTCTGGCAGGCTTTTGCCTTCGATTCTTTGTTTCTTTTCTATATATGATTTTTAATAAACGGGAGGGGGGTATATATTGTCATTCATTTTACTCTAATATATTTCTAACTTTATATTTTTATGTTCCTTGAATATTCTTACTACCCTTTTCATTCCCTCTCTGATTACTTTTTCTTTTTTTTTCTCTTCACGTTTCTCTCCCCACCCAATTACGTTATTTCATTTGTTTTTTCAATCGGTCTTTCATTTATTTTTTCTTCGTCCTCGCTCTTCTTTTCTCTTTTAAAGAAATCACAGAATTCGTTCAACCTTGACATATTTCTCGTGTTTCTTCTTTATTTCCTTTTTTTGTTTCTCTCTTTCTTTCACTTTTTGTTTTTTTCTTTCATCGCATATATCTTCTGTAACTTTTTCTTCCTTTTCTCTAACCTTAATTTTTATATCCTTCTTTCTCTTTTTTTCTTTGTCGTTCTTTATATTTTTATCTTTCTTTCATTCTTCCATTTTGTCTTTCATTTCTA
>JBBBDQ010002040.1:3960000-4080000 GCA_037127315.1 Ascarosepion bandense
GAAAAATAATGAAGAGGATAAGAAAGAAGGAAAAAAACAAAAGTGTGTAAAATGAAAACAAACTGACTGCCTAATTTTGTAAATTACTTACTCCCTGAAACCAGAAGTCGATTTTCAAACCGAGTTAAACTAGAAATTCCTGTGTGCAAATAGATAGGCTCTAACCTCTTGTATGTTTGATCTAAAAATCATCATTTTGTTTTTTTTTAGACAGACGATATTAAACTTGGTATTAAATTTGGTTGCTGCTTAATCTTCGTCGTCGTCTAAGTGGGTATACAGCAGAGATAAATGAATCGAAAAATCAAACGAAGAAAAAAAATGACTGTTTTGATTGATTGTCTTTTTATATTTTATCAACCATTTGCAAGTCATTTAAATCTAGGAGGCTCACGGTCTATCACGTTGAATACACCGGTTCTCGCTCGATCACCGAAGTTAAGCAACGTTGAGCCTGGTCAGTACTTAGATGGGTAACCGCTTGGGAATACCAGCTGCTGTAAGCGTCTAGTGACGGATGTGCGTTGTGGTGCAGTGGATATCGGCTCGGAAAGAGAAATCGGTGAGCTGAGTTCGAATTCCAGTTGAATACCCTGCATTCACTTAAGCACTGGTACCGTTGGGAAAGGTATTAATCTGTCCCTTCCCTCCAGTTATGGGTTAAATAACAAGGGTAAGACTTGGGGACCCTGCCCTTAAAAAACAATCCCCAATATATCTTGATACGCGAAAAGAAAAATTATTACTAAGCACAAAACTGTTGAAAGAAAAATGTATTACCAGCAATAAATAAATAAAATTTACTTGCCAATAAATGACCCGCCGAGGTTTATTTGCCATAAAAACAAAACTACCAACCAACCAACTAAATCCAGGAAATATTTTTAGATTGTCAGTTAACTGCCATACATGATACACATTTTGGTCGATCATGTCTCGATAGAGACATAACTGACTTGGCAGAAGATTATCCCGCAGCAGGTTGCCATTGATTTCTGCAGTAGGCTGGTTGCTAGCCAAGTCTATAGAACCCAATCTGTCCTGTTATTTGACTCGTGGCTAGAGGGGAAGAGATGTATTATATTATTAAGTCGTAATTAGTGGGGGATTAGTTTATTACTTCATAGCAATATAAAACTGATCCCCCACTTTATGGCCAGAAGATGTCTCAATCATGTTTTCAACTATTATATTCAGTCAGTCAGTTAAGTGCCATACGCGATACATGCTTTGTGCGATCATGTCTGGGCAGAAGATTATCCCGCAGTAGGTTGCCATTGCTTTCTGCGGTAGATTTCTTGCCAGCCAAGGTTAAAGAACCCAATCTGTCTTGTTATTTAACCCATCACTGGACGGAAGAGACGGACTAATACCTTTCCCAAGGGTATTTGTTCGTAAGTGAATGCAAGGAATTCAACTGAAATTTGAAGTCGATATCCACTGCACCACAACGCACATTTTATATTTTAGGATGTCTTTAAAAGATATTAACGGCTTCATGATATAAGTCTTGCTAATCAACTAATAACTAGGGAGAGGAAGGGTCTAAGGGTCTTTGAACGTAAGTGAATATAACGAAACAAGCGGGAATTAGAATTCGACTTTCCAATTAAAAATTCCAAGCCATTATCCATTACACCACATACACATCCAAGTTTTCAGCAACTGTTATTTCCAAACGGTCACCCATATAGATGCTGACAGGGCTCGACGTTGCTTAATTTCAGTCATGGTGTAATATAACAATCTGGCCCCACCCGAGGAAGGCTGATGCAAGCGAGGGTGTTTCCGGTCGTTGAAAGGAACGGATGTCGTTTGACCTTATTTCCGGCAGCAGCGGAAATAACTACAGAGGCAAACAGAACAGGTGTCTCTGAGAATTACGTGGGCGTGCGTGGGCGAGGCAAAACCGGAAGAAAAAGTCCCGGTTCTGGAAGATTATAAAAAGACCTCGGCACACGGATTCGCCAGTAGTAGTAGAGTAGCAGAGAACGGCCGGTGAAGAGAGACACAACAGATAGGACTGCACTCCCGTCAACCCATTAGAAGCGCGCTCTCTCAATTCTCTGTTCCCTATTCTACACGGTTCATCGTCATTAATAAAAATATCACTTTATATTTTTATATATATGCGTGTTTGTTGTTTGTCGATATATAACAATGGTACAGGGAAAAAAATGAAGAAATAACGTAAAAGAAACATGAAGCCGAGAAAGGATAAAACCAATGTTAAAAAGGAAAGTTAGAGAAGAAAGCAAGAAACAATAAAAAGGACAAAAATGTGAGGAAGAAGGAGAATGAGATACAGAAAGTGAGTGGGAAAGAGAAGGAGGCAAAGAGAGTAAGAAAGAGAGGAAGATAAAGAAAGCGAGTAAGAAAGGAGAAAGAAAAATTTAGTAACAAAAGGGAGAGAAAGAAAGCCAGTAAAAAAGAGAAAGAGATAAAGAAAGTGAGTAAGAAAAAGAAAGAGATAAAGAAAGTGAGTAAGAAAAAGAAAGAGATAGAGAAAGTGAGTAAGAAAAAGAAGGAGATAAAGAAAGTGAGTAAGAAAAAGAAAGAGATAAAGAAAGTGAGTAAGAAAAAGAAAGAGATAAAGAAAGTGAGTAAGAAAAAGAAGGAGATAAAGAAAGTGAGTAAGAAAAAGAAGGAGATAAAGAAAGTGAGTAAGAAAAAGAAGGAGATAAAGAAAGTGAGTAAAATAGAAGGAGATAAAGAAAGTGAGTGAGAAAAAAAGGAAAGAGATAAACAAAGTGAGTAAAAAAAAGAAAGAGATAAAGAAAACGAGTAAAAAAAAGGAGATGAAAGTGATTAAAGAAAAAGAAGGAGATAAAGAAAGTGAGTAAGAAAAAGAAGGAGATAAAGAAAGTGAGTAAGAAAAAGAAGGAGATAAAGAAAGAAAGTGAGTGAGAAAAAAAGGAAAGAGATAAACAAAGTGAGTAAAAAAAAAGAAAGAGATAAAGAAAACGAGTAAAAAAAAGGAGATAAAGAAAGTGATTAAAGAAAAAGAAGGAGATAAAGAAAGTGAGTTAGAAACAGGATATTTTTTTTATAATCATATCGCCCCAAGCAAGGCATTTTATTGCCACTGCTTTGCAGGGGGTTACATAGGAGGAAAGTTATGACAAAGAGTAACAGTTTATAGGGGGCGTCAGGAAGTGGGTAAGAGAAGGATGAGAATACTGATGAGAGTGGAGGGGACGGAGAAAGGAGCATGATACAAAGGTTAGTGAGATAGGAGATGACTATTGACTTTACATTTAAATTCTTGATAATTTAAAAAATAAGCTTGCAGACTGAAGACAGATAAAAACAGCGAAAGAATGAAATAAGAATAACCAAAAGAGAAGAAGAAAAGAAAGAAACTCAGAAAAGACGAAAAAGAATGAAAACTTAAATACGAAATGAAGAAAGAAAAGGAACAGAAAGAAAATAATACAATTTTAGGTCGACTAAAACATGCTGATATATCTTTCTACAGAGGGATACTGAGAATGCGATGAATGGTGAACGTGAGCAAAAAGAAAAAATAGTTTATTTAGTCTTTTTTTTCAAAATGTCGTAACACGTAATGCTACAAGGTAATTGTTGATGTTTAAAACTGAAAAATCTGTAAATTTTACCCTGATGATGAACGATGATGTTCGAAACTACTTGGTTAACCTATGGACAATATTTGCTTAAATATAAAAAGAAAAATAGAAGCATAAAAGGCTACATATACTCAGAATCAGAAAGAGATTGTTGAAATGATTGGGAAGTTTAATGAAGAAAGAGAGCTTGGAAAATTAGACACTCATAGGAAATATGGAATGCAAGTAACGTACCTAATACTTTTGTAATAATGGCTGACGTGAGAGTGACAGTAAACAGACAGGCACTGTTACAAAAGAAAGGAGACACCATGATCGCCTACATCTTGAAGGAACAGAGCAACTAGGAGAAAATTGATGCCAATTGAGGACACGATCTTTTTTCTGCATGCAGACAAAATTAAGTGAAATGCATATCTGGATGAAAATCAGAAGATTATACATTTCTCAAAATTTTTTAAGTAAGAATGTATATGCAGAATGTTGCGTAGGAAGGTACAAGTAAACATATTTAAAGAACGTATATATTCTTCTTCTATGTGCCCTGTCCCTTCAGGACGTAGGCGATCATGGTTCTCCACGTCTCCCTATCCCTTGTGGCTCTTAGTATGTTTGCTCCTGTTGCTCATGGCAACCCCCGTTCCGTCATCCACCTGATCAGACCCTGCAAATATGTTATCCGCTGCCTTCCTCTGTCTCTCTTTCCTTCTATCTGTCCAGTCAGTATCAGGTTCTCCAGGCTCTCCTTCCTCATTGCATGTCCCAGGAACTTCAGTTGTCTCTTCCTGATGCTCAGCATCAATTTCCTTTTTGTTGCCATTCTTTCTAACACTTCGTCGTTGCTTGTATGCTCAGTCCACGATATCCGTAGCATCCTTCTGTAGAACCACATTTCGGCCGCTTCCAGTTTTGTCCTCATTTTCGATGATATTCACATCCGTATTGAAGAACTGACATCACGTAGCAGTCTAGCACTCTTTTCTTCGTTTCTATTGAGATTTTCCTGTGTGTTAGTATTTTGCTCATCTTCTGGAACGCGTCCTTTGCCATGCCAATTCGCCTTCGGATCTCCGTGTCGCACTTTCCATCCCCTGTTAGAACACTTCCTAGGTACTTAAATTCTTGGACTTGTTTGATTCTGTTATCCCCCACCTGTATTTGGCATTTTGGGTTGTATCTTTTGCTGATGACCATGCACTCAGTTTTCTTAAAGTTTATTTGTAGTCCCTTCTTGTCACTCTCCACTGCTACTTTCTGTATGAGATCTTGCAGTTTCCTTTCCGTGTCCGCAATCAGTACTGTATCGTCCGCGTATCTTATGTTCAGGTTGTGGCCTCCAATAACAAATCCTGGTGTGTCATCTAGGATCCTCAAAATATTCTCGCTGTATAGGTTGAACAAATCCAGTGAAAAGACACATCCTTGTCTTACGCCTTTTTCTATCTTTGTGTATCTACTGAGGTCGTTACCTGTCCGTATGCAGGCCGTTTGCTGCCAGTAGAGATTCTTGATTATTCTTATGTCTTTGCCGAAAATGTCGAGGTTGCCTAGCATTTGCATCAATTCTTTGTGTCGTATTTTGTCGAATGCTTTCGCGTAATCAATGAAGCATAGGTACAAGTCTTTCTTCATTTGTAATGCCCTTTCAGAGAGCATCCTAATCATGAATATGGCGTTCCTTGTTCCAGTGTCCTTGACGAACCCGCACAGTTCCTGCCCTATCTCTGGCCTGATTCTGCTTCTCGCTCTATTCATCAGGATTCTGACAATCAGTTTTGTAATGTGACTCATTAAGCTGATAGTTCTGTGTAGTTCGCACTCGTTTGCACCAGGTTTCTTCGGCAGCGCTATAAATATCGACTTGCATAGGTCTTCTGGTATTAATCCGCTGCTATAAATTTCGTTTATTATGTCGGTAATCTTTTCTATGCCATATTCTTCTAAGGCTGTCAGCAGCTCTATCACTATGCCATCTGGGCCAGGTGCTTTGTTTCTGTTCATTTTGGCCATTGCAGCTTCCACTTCGGATTTTAGTATTTCCGGTTCATCCATCTCCTTGTGTATTCTCGGTTGTTCTCTCTTGTCGCAAAAGAGATCCTTTATGTATTCTTCCTATCGCTGGAGTATTTCCTCTTTCTCTAATATGATTGCCCCTTCCTTGGATTTTATGCATCCTGTTGAGGAACAGGTTTTTCGTCCTGTCAGTTCTCTTATCTCTTTATACATCTCTGCTTTGTTGTTCCTGCTCAGTCTCTCTACTTCTGCACATTTGTTGTTGAGCAATTCCTCTTTGGCTTGTCTGCATTTGTTCCTTATCTCCCTGTGAAACATTATTAATTATTAGGTTAGAATATGTGAGAACTACAAACTACTACAAAATTGTACATTTTGTTTCGACATTGAAAGAACAATGTCTCATCAGGTAGTCAACAATGAAGTACTTGATGAGACATTGTTCTTTCAATGTCGAAACAAAATGTACAATTTTGAAGTAGTTTGTAGTTCTCACATATTCTAACCTAATAATTATTAATAAATATTTGTTGGCCTATTTTTATTTTGAGCACTGTTTTTAATTAATATTTTGAACTTTGCAATTACTTTCTTCGTTCTTATTCATCTGAATATATATATATATAATTGTAAATTTGTCTTTGAACACGTCTCTAAAAACCCACCTAGTATAAACGCGGAACGGAGAAATGGAAACAAAAAAAGAAACGAGCTAAGCACTTGAACATTAGTCAAAGTACTAGTCGAAAGAAAAAATCCCCGAGACGAGTAACCTAACACGTAAAGCGCTCAATACACAGGTAGAGCAGATAAATAAGAAAGTAGCTGACCTAGAGAGCCTACCAAGGTTTCACCACATTGGATCTTCAGGGCATGTTTTCTGCTACAAGGCAATTGTTGATGTTTAAAACTGAAAAATCTGTAAATTTGACACCGATGATGAACGATGACGTTCGAAAGTACTCGGTTAACCTATGGATAATTTTTACATGAATATAATTCGGAAATAAAAAGCCTCATTACAAAATATGAGAAAATACAAAAGCAAATCTGCAAGACTAAGTTGTCTCTATCGTTTAATACAACGTGTTTAAAAGAAAACATGCTGCCAAAATATACGTACGTTATATATATATATATATATATATATATATATATATATATATATATATAGTATATCGAGGCAGCAGATAATTTTGTAAACATATGCTGTTAAATATAAGAGATAGTGAATGTCAATTATGTTTAATCATGAGCCGTTCTAAACGTCGTATTTTGGCTTTAATTTCAGGTGAAAATAAAGACAAAAATTCTCCATCATTTGGATAATTTTTTATTAGGTTTGTTCTAAGCTTTCGGCTCACATGAGCCACCTTCAGAGAAGTTACAAGGATGTTAGCATAAAAACATCCACCATTAAAGACGATTTTATCTTGTGTTCACATAAAACTTTGCTAAGCAACGATAATCTGAAATTAAAGCCAAAATACGATGTTTAGAACGCTGATGATTAAACATAATAGACATTCATTGTCTCTTATATTTAACAGTTTATGTTTAGAATATATATATATATATATATATATATATATATATATATATATATGAATTTTTTGTTTAAACACAATTATTATTTTCTTAATGGATACTCATATTTGATAAGATGTTTTTTATTATTAATAATGAGTATATTAATTTATATCTACTGACCTGAATGATCGAGAAATCTTGTTAGGAAAGTATATGTCCTCTGGTAGGATTCAAACCTGGGTTTCTATAGGGGAAAACGTCAATAGATCTGACATGTTTTAGACCGCTTGACAAGGTAGGACCGCATGTGTTCCTAACAAAATGTCTTAATTATTCAGGCGAGTAGATATAAATAAATATACTTCACGGAAATCAACTAGAAAATCAAAGTCTGAACCGATGTCTCTATTTGACATGTCCTCAGTCTCAAAACAAAACCGTTCTGTAAAGTTATAGTTCCATACTTTTATTTAACCAAATCGAGTATATTTCTTTGATTGATGCTTTTATTGACATAATTTATTACTTAAAACGCAGAAAAAGGTATCGAAACTTCAAGACATCGTTTCGGTATGAAAAGTTCTGAAGATGTACAATATAGGCCAAATAATAATAATAATAATAATAATAATAATAATAACAAGTTAATAATAAAAATGTTTAACGAACCCACTAACATTACTGCATGGATGACAAAAGGAATTGCATTTCTTATGCCCAAGAATAGTGACACAAACAACCCGAAAAACTACAGACCAATTACATGCCTTCCGACAACATACAAACTATTAACATCTATTTTAACAAAACAAACATATTTGTTCTTGGAAAGAAATGATATGCTACCGCTTGAACAAAAAGGGTGCAAACGTGGCTGTTACGGATGTAAAGACCAATTACTTATTAACAGGATGATCTTGGAAAACTGCTTCAATGCAAAGTAAAATCTTAGTACTGCCCGGATAGATTATCGTAAGGCATTCGATAGTATACGATATTACTGGATCTTAAAGATTTTAAATATGTACAAAGTATCACCCGTCATCATCAATTCCATCAAACAATGTAAAACAACACTTTAATGTAAAACAACCCTTTACCTCAATCATATAAATGGAACCTATAAGTTTAGTGAAATAAACATCAAAAGAGGTATACTTCAAGGTGACTCTTTGTCTCCTTTACTATTTTGCATATCATTAATAGCATTAACCAGTCAACTCAACAAGACAAAATGTGGTTATAAAATAGCCCAAAAGAAAATAAGACATCTATTCTACATGAATGTCATACAGTTGTATCGTAAGAATGATAATCAGCTGGAAGGTCTTCTGCAAACTGTAAAATGCTTCAGTGAAGACATTGGAATGAAATTCAGTTTGAATAAATGTGCTAAAGCTACAGTTTTACGTGAATTGCTACAACAAATATCCTCAATTAGCTTAGACACTGCTGTAACAATAAAAGACTTACAGCAAGAAGAAGCTTATGTGTAAATGAGAGTGAAAGACTTCACCATGAAAAATGAAAGAAATAGTGCGTAAAGTGTAAGATAAAAGACTACGACTGATGTTAAAAAATGAATTGAATTCTCGGAACAGAATTATGGACATTAATAGCCTTGCTATCCCAGTGGTCCAATATAGCTTCCACATCTTGATCTGAACTCTAAACGACGTCAGAAGAAAGGCTTCTCAGACAAAAACAGCTTCTTTCTTAACATAATATGCATCATCCAAAGGTTAATGTAGACCGTCTATACATACCCCGTAAAGAAGGAGGAAAAGGTCTTATTCAGATAGAAGTGTCATACAAGACAACAACTATTGGCTTACTAACATACATAGAAACAACAATGGACTGGATGATACAATTAGTTAAACAGCATGAAAATAGAAAGAAAAAATGTTCAATAATAAAAGAAGGCAGTAAATACAAACAAGATTTACAGATAGTAGATTCTGTAGAAAAGCAAAACAGAAGCCAAGAACCAACTATTGCAGCAAAAAATATGAAAACGAAAGCCAAGGATAAAGCTCTTGAACAGATGAAACAAAGCTGGCAATACAAATCTTTGCATGGCCAATATCCAGAACGTGCTAATAAATCCAATGTTGATAAAGTTAATACTCATCGATGGTTACGTGCATCTGGATTAAAGTCTGAGACTGAAGGCTTTATTCTTGCAGCGCAAGACCAATGACTTTTCACTAGGAACTTTCAGGCAAATATTTTACATAATAATGTGGATCCAAAATGCAGGTTCTGTGATAAATAATAGACCATCTAATCTCAGATATTCTGTACTTGCCCCAAATGAATATAAAAATCGTCAAGATAGAGTGGGGCAATATTTACATTGGATAATGTGCAAAAACTGTGGAAAATATGTAAACAAACGTTGGTATGAATATCACCCAGCACCGGTTACAGAAATAGAAGATGTCACCATTCTATGAGATTATACCATCTACACAGACAGAAAAATTGAAGCAAATCGGCCGGACATTATTGTTAAAAACCAAAAAGAAAAAACTTGCCTATTAATTGATATGGCTTGTCCAGCGGATTGTAACATAGCAAACAAGGAATTCGAAAAACTGTCAAAATATAAGGACCTGGAAATTGAAATAGAAAAAATGTGGAAATTGAAAACTAGAACCGTACCATATATTGTGTTACATGGTGTCAATATCGTAGGCATAACATTTGATCTATTGTATGTATAACAATCTGAATCAATCACTGAATGCTTTGTTTCAAAGCTTTTTATTAATTATTATAACTGTTTTTGATTTATTATAATTTATTATAATATAATATAATTTATTATAACTGTTTTAATATATACGCATACCCTGATGTCCTTTGTTACGTTAGTTAACTCTCGTTTGAAAGACTATTTTAATATATATATACCCTGATGAGCTTTCTTGCATTTTCGAATGCTTGTAAAATCATCACGATATTGATATTTACTTTACAAGGAACTGATTGGCTCAATCTAATCATAAAGCCTTCAGCCTACAGCAAATGTCGGACAGGTGATGCTTGTTACTAAAACTGGACTGCCGAAAACATTAGTATTCTGCTACAGTTTCTGATTTAAACTAGCCCGCAGAACTATTACTGGCAAGTCTTCATCTTTGACAAGTAGCGAACAAATACTGATTAGGTTATAGGCAGTTGAGAAAGAATCGAGCTTTCACAAATTATTGATCGATCACCGAGACTGATGACAGCTTTCTGACAAAAATGATGCATTGTCTTTAAGTCAGTAGAAATCATGATAAAAGCCAGGGCCAAAAACCAAAACCAAAAACAAAACGAAGAGTTATACTGATTCGCTATCTTGGATTAGAACCAGGATCCATTTTCTTATATCTAATTGGAGTAGATAGAACTATCTATCGCCCGGTTCACACTTCACCCATGTCTATTGAACAGGTTAAGAGGCTCATCCCTTGTTCTCTGTTTAGGATGTGGTTTCCGGTTTTCTCTTTTCCAATCTTTTCACTATTACGTAGCCCCCTGCACATCAGTGGCGTTACCGCCTTGCTCGAGGTGATACGATTAATATATATATATATATATATATATATATAATCATATCGCCATAAGCAAGTCATTTCACTGCCGCTGGTGTGCAGGGGGTTACATAGGAGGAAAGTTATGAGGAAGAGTGGCAGGTTATAGGAGGTGTAAGGAAGTGGGTAAGAAAAGGATGACTGGCCATAAAGTGAGGGATTAGTTTACATGTTGATCGTGATGTAGAATTGATCCCACACTTTATATCCACATTATACTATTATAGAATTTTTTTTTCATAATCATTTCGCCCCAAGCAAGGCATTTTACTGCCACTGTTTTGCAGGGGGTTACATAGGAGAAAAGTTATGAGAAAGCGTGACAGGTTATAGGAAGTGTCATGAAGTGGTTAAGAGAAGCATGATTGTGGTCATAAAGTGAGAGATTATTTTACATATTGATCGTGATGTAGAATTGATCCCCCACTTTATATCCACATTATAATAGTAT
The DNA here is from genome assembly GCA_037127315.1 of Ascarosepion bandense. Classification (NCBI taxonomy): domain Eukaryota; kingdom Metazoa; phylum Mollusca; class Cephalopoda; order Sepiida; family Sepiidae; genus Ascarosepion; species Ascarosepion bandense. Next base: position 3,971,172 of record JBBBDQ010002040.1, read on the forward strand.
AGAGATTTTTTTCATAATCATTTTGCCCCAAGCAAGGCATTTTACTGCCACTGGTGTGCAGGGGTTTATATAGGAGAAAAATTATGAGAAAGAGTGACAGGTTATAGGGGGTTTCAGAAAGTGGGTAAGAGAAGGATAAGAATAGTGCTGAGAGTGGAGCGGGCGAAGGAAGAAGCATGAGAGAGAGAGGAAGGAAGCAAGTTAGTGAGATAGTAGATGACTATTGGCTTTACATTTGAATTCTTGGAGATTGTAGCTGTCAAAAAAGCAGGTAAATGGAAGGAAATTCCACAGGCGGGAAGTGCGAGAAAAGAAGCTGATGAAGTAGAAGTTGCGTTTACAATTTATTGGTTTCACAGTAAAAGGGTGGGACCTAGTTGCTAATCTTGTGGCTCGAGTAAATTTATATATAGGGGGCACCAGTGAGCTAAGTTCATCGGAGCAAAAGACGTGAAAGTATTTTCTTATATTTTCATGATCGTTGGAGTTGTTGATAGAATGCAGCACACACCCGCAAAAGCACAAATTCTAAGATATCACGTAGAGCTCGAGACTAAGATTTAATATTTGAAAGATTTTATGTTTCAAGTTATTAAATTAAAGATGGCGCCGACTGTCGTGTTACAGATAAAGCACAACTGATCCTTGAAATTGGTTTGACACCATTTTCTCTCTCCCCCCCCTCTCTCTCTCTCTCACACACAAACCGAAATAAAACGTTCAAGTTTCATGTTCTATTGGAAGCTGTCTATATAATTAGTCAATGTGTCAACTTTCAGAATGAAATCGTTAATCTATTTTTATAGATATCAGGTTACAGGAAGGTTAACGTTAAGAAAATTAGAATAGGCTGACAGTGTTCGATTCCAATCTTTGTCTTTTGCCTTCTCTTTGTATCCATGCTCTTGAGAAAGGCATGAGCCCATCTCTCGCATTCTCTCCCCACTCTCTCTCTCTCTCTCTCTCTCTCTTCCATCTATGATTTAAATAGCTGTGTCGACTGAGACCTTGAGCCTTGTTTGTCAGTCAGCCTAAGAGAAGTACAACTCAAAATTTGGAACCGAGAAAAGCGCATTAAGAAAACACTACACTAGTTTCACAATTTATTCATTTTTTGATGGTAATCCTGATAGGTCCGACAAAATATCACTGGTACTGTTCTCTAAAATAATTCCCATAAATATCATATTGTTAAATAATAATTTTTAACTCGAGCAAATTTTAGATTTGTAAATTTCAACGCCACAAAAACGAAACTGTTATCTTTTAATTGTGCTAGAAAACCATTTTTGTCTTTCATCAGCATGGCTAATGCAAACCTCCTGGAGACCAACTCTTCGCGCCTTCCCGGAATCACGTTGTCCATTGACAGGAAGAGAAATAGTAATAGTGAATCAGTTGCTGAGATTTCTACTAGGAATGCTGGTTCATTGTGTCGTTCCAGACAATTTCTTTTACCAGCATCTGTCTTGCACATTTATAAATCTTCTATTCGTCCATGCATTTAATATTGCAGCTATATTAGGTCTTGTGATTCTCGAAAATGAATGGTCTGCATTATATCGGTCCTGCACTTCCTTCTCGACTTTAATCCCTTTTTCCAACGCCTTGATGTACCTTCTTTATGTCCTTTTAATAAACGTTTTCCTCGTAATTGTTTTGATGAGCATTCCTCCTTGTTACCTCGACCGAATAAATTGTAACATACTACTAGATTGGCAATTAGGTCTCAAGGTCTTAATGTTGCAACAACTAGATGCAACAGTAATTTTATTCTGATGGTTTCTTTTCTCTCGCTTCTCAGCTTGCGGTTTCTTCCTCTCCTGCTGCCTACGATATTAAAAATATTAAATGCAATCGCCATTATCTGTTGTCCTGATTCAAGTTCTTTTATTCTGTTTTCTACTTACTAACATTCTCTTTTTCCTTTCGCTCTCAGTAATTTCTTACGTCTTAGTGGCATTATCACCTTGCTTGGGGTAATAAAAAAAAGTAATAAAAACATTAAAGCAGTTCAAGCATATACAAAATTGATATTTGCTCATTTCCAACACCCTGAAGAGAAATTTTGGCGTTTGTTAAAAGATGCTATTTTCTGATGAAAAACAGAGTTCAGTTTTTCATCTTATTTCTATTATTATTTTTTTTATTGCTGCTGTTGCTGATGTTATTCATTCGTTCAGCTTTCACACTTGTAGGTTCTGCTGGAAATTATTGCAACTCAAAAGATAGCACATGTCAAAGATAATTCAGTGCTTTCTTTGACATTCTGCTTTGTCATTAGAATGGTCCAAATATTTTCTATGATTCCCATTCTTTTATCTTCAGGAGTATTTAATGTTGGAGTCTTTTGGGTACGTTTGTATACAGGTTTTTATTTCTGTATAGAAACACAAAAATTATGGCTCAAAACGAAAAAGAGGCTTGGTAGAGGGTGGTACTCATTAACTACCCTATACTTACCTAAACACTATCACGACCCTAGTTAGCTCCAAAACAATTTGCACATTCATCACAAGAACCCATCCATCACCACATATTTACAAGAGGCACCTAAAAAGGGGGAAACAAACCGATGGGGTACGCTTGTATACTAGTGAGTCAGCCATAAGCTGACTCATTTAATAGTTCACCAATGAAAGGGTTAACCAGTCAAAAGGCTCAAAATATTCAATGCGACATGTATAAATGCGACCACATTTTCCCGAGTATTGGCGATATAGTTAGATTCAGTTGAGTGTCTGACTTGTGTGTGTTAATTTTTGATGAAGTTTCATTGAACAGATTACGTACTGTGCTGTATTCTATATTCAAAAAACTGTCGTGGACATGGTCAACATTTAAATCACCATAATAATTGAAATCATTATGTACGACTATTTTCCCCTTCTCTACTAAAGAAACCTTTTATTCAGCTTCTCATTTATATTCTATTCTTCTGCAACAGGGGCATTCAATATCCAACACTTTTTCATTCTTGTCTGCTATGAAGATATGTGGATTTCTGAGTTGGATTGGAAGATACGTTTTTATTCGAAATCCCATGAAAAATTTATACATTTTATTGTTGTAAGATATATTTGGGTTGAGCACAACGCATTTGTTTGCTTAGTCAAGACACTGTTATTTGCAGAATTCTAATTGCATAACTTTTCCTACACAGTCATGTCTATTTCTACACTTCTCGCTCAAATCGCCACTTTCACTTATGTAATAGGGTTTTTATTGTTATATTTCCAGATTGATATTTTATACTTAAGCGATTGAAAACCTCACTACTTCAGCTCGGTCATAATTCTTTTTTTATGTATACTCGTTATAATTCATAGCTTATAAGTCATTAAAAATAATTTGTCATACGCATGTGTGATATTAACGCATGTGTGATAATAAATAACTCAACAGCAGCCAGAAGCATAAGTAGTGAGAGTTGCTTCGATTTCCAGTTGATCACAAATTAGAGCTTTATCCAAGTCGACAAGAAAATAACCTGTTTATCACCAATCATTCTGTATCTGGTAAGTTCTCACGTCAAATACAAGGCAGTTCAGTTAAAGAAGACCGGATTTTTTTTTTTAACCAGGTGGGTACGCTTCTTAACGCGATGTTTATCTTTTTTACATGTGAATTTTTTTTAAAATTTAGACATAGAAAAACATTCCATAATGTCAAGCTATCTTTAGCCCTGAATCGTGATACTGAAAATATCGGTGAGAAAATTCAGATGAATTTCGTTCGGTTTGTTTTGTTTGAGGCCATATCAACCTCCATTAGTTATTTAAGACGGAAATCCAAATATTTTGCACTAAAGTTAAGCAACGTTGAGCCTGGTCAGTATTTAGATGGGTGACCGCTTGAGAATACCAGGTGCTGTAAGCGTTTAGTGACGGATGCGCGTTGTCGTGCAGTGGATATCGGCTCGGAAAGAGAAATCGGTGAGCCGAGTTTGAATTCCAGTTGAATACCCTGCATTCACTTAAGCACTGGTGCCCTTGGGAAAAGTATTAATCCGTCCGTTTCCTCCAGTTATGGGTTAAATAACAAGGGTAGGACTTGGGGACCCTGCCCTTAAAAACAAACCCCAATAAATCTTGATATTCGAAAAGAAAAATGTATCACTGGACACAAAACTTATATAAACAACAATAAATTGTTGAAAGTAAAAGGTATTACCAGCAATAAATAAACAAAGTTTAGTTGGCAATAAGTGACCCGCCGAGGTTGATATGCCATAAAAGAAAAACAACTAATCAGCAACCAAATATTTTGAATGCGATTGTGTGCTTTCAACTGAAGGTATAATATATTTTTGATAATTTTATTATAAACCGGAATTGTTGGTAATTTTTTTAATATATAAAAATGATATTGTTGTGTCTTTCATATAAAAATATGATTTTATACTTTCATACTATTTTGTTTTTGTTTAGGGTCTAACTATTTACCCATAGCTGGGACACTAACAGATGCTTCCACTCCGGATCCTGGTGGACTTGGGAGCAACATCAATTAAGAGATGCTTACACGCTCTTCCAATAGTCTGATAAGAGGCCTGCTACCGTATATAGTTCATCATCATCATCAGTTAAGTGCCATATGTGATACAGGCTTTGGGCGATCATGTCTCGAAAGTGACATCACAGACTGGACAGAAGACTATCCCGCATTAGATTGCAATCGCTTTCTGCAATAGACTGGTTGCCAGCCAAGGCTTTAGAACCCAATCTGTCCTATTATTTAGAGAAGAGACAGATTAATACCTTTCCCAAATTCAACTGGAATTCGAACTCGCCAACCGATTTGTCGTCCCGAGTCGATATCTACTGCACCACAAAAGATATATATTAAGGTACAAAACTCTTTTTGTCAGATATGCTAGTTCTATTTTGATCCCAAAACTGCTTACAAAGACAAAGAAGATTCAGTTCATCATTTGTGAATTTCAATACAATGAATCATGACATTTAGGTCATGTGACAACTTTACATGACAAGCCTTGGGTATTTAATTTTGATGGGTTGAATTCCACAGTTATGCACTAATGGACAAGAAGAAATATTTAAATGACTTTAACAAATATCAAGACAATTATGGTCATAAGACAAGGTCAATAAATCTGCAAGAACTCAGATATTGTTTTCGACCATCGACTTCGCTCTGCAGAAATTCTAGCACGAAAATTATGATGGGTTCAAGGAAATTCTGTTAATAGCTTGACACTAGATATTAGAATAAATCTTGAAAGGTATTGTTGTCACCATACTTGTTAGGAATAAAAAATATTTGCATGTATTCTTGAACCAGTCAACAGATTATTCGCAAGATGAACATGTTCAATCTGTCTGGCCAATGCTAAAAAGAAACAAATTGAATCCCGTGAATTCTGGAAGATCCCCAACCAAATCATAAACAGAGATAAGGCGACTGTGCTAACAATTATTTATGGTCTCGAGGTCATATCGTCCTCGATATACAAGACAACGATCTTCGCCTCGATTTTTGCGTCAAAATCAACACTAAAAGAAAAGATCATTCCCTCCCCAACTTCCCACGTCTTACTGAGCACAATCTTAGTAATATTACTATTACAACAGGAGAGGTTTCAAGACGTATCAAATGACTTCACTTTAAAACAAAATTCTGGAGGTTAAGAATATCAAACCGGGATTATACTAGCGAAGGTATTAAACCGCTGCTTGAAAGGGAAATCCTTCTCATACCTGTGAAATGTGCTAAGCATCTGAACGGGTTTCAAGAACTCAGATTTGCGATATCCCTACCCTTAGTATAGACCCACCAGTCTCCTTAGTATCATCAGTAACATCTTGAGGCTATAATCAACAAAAAGTTTGTTGAGCATCTAGAGAACAAGAAATTCTTCAGCACTACGCACTACGGATTTTGATTGGCCAGATCAACTGATGACGTCCTAACTACCACCACTACAGAATCTGTGCGGCTCTTAACAAAAATACATCTCTAGGTCTATAGAATATAGAATCTCGATGTCTTCTGACAACGTGTGGTACAAAGGGTTGCTGCATAAGCTCTCCAGTTATGAAATTACTGGAAGGGTCTTCTCGATTATATAATCCTTCCATCCATGAAGATAGTTATAAATGGCCAATTTTCTTGGGTTCTGGCCCTAAACGCAGACGTCCCAAATAGTCTTTCATCGGACCAACCCTCTTCTTGATTTAAATAAATGACATGCCTAAGAGTATACTCGGATCTTTAGTAAGCATCTATGCCGATAATACGATTATAAAATGGATGCACATCTACAACAATTGATGGTCAGCTTGATAGCAGATTTCTCTTCCGATCTAACACAAACTATGCAGTGGAAAAAAAGAGACTGACTACATTCAATGCTTCGAAAAGCAAGCTAGTTATATTCCACTATCGTTGATCGGACTCTGAACAACTGCCAGTCACAATGAACTGATGTCCGCTCTGGTGGAAACCGTGTCTAGAGAAACTGTTAAGACTCAAACCTCAAATGGAGCTCATACGTAGCAGAGAAGATGCAGGTGAATTGCCAGCTACCTGTACCGCCAGTGTAAGTATCTGACTCTACATGCTATCTTCTATCTTTACAATAACCAGATCAGGCCAAGAATAGAGTACTGTTGGTATATTTAGGTGGGAGCTGCACAGACCGCACTCTCAAGCCTCGAAAGAGGTCAAAAACGTCTTCGAGTTATTGTAGGCGACCTATTATTTTCCACTTTTCTACCTATCTCACTGACGGGATGTGGCAAACCTCTCGCTGCTTTATCGTCACTTTCATGGTAAGTGTTTAGACGAACTATATTCTTTGGTTCCGCCAGGCCTAACCTTTCCAGCAACGACCTCCCATACAACTTACATTATACCAAACCAAACACATTTCCTCTGTGGCTCCTGGGTATGACAATAAATTGCATCTGGCAGCTAAATCTCTGATTGGGAAGTCGTAAGGAGCGTGGAATCATCTCTTAATTGCTGTTGTTCTCAGGTCCACCCTAACCCGGAGTGGTAGCACCTATTAGGGTCCCAGCTTTGGGCAAATAGTTAGCCCCAAAACTGGGGTCAAAACAATATGAAAGTATAAAAATATACTTTTATACATTTTTGAAAGAAAAGAAATACCATAAAACATTTTTGAAGAAAAAGTTATTGCCATAATATATTTTTAAGGAAAGAATATTACATGCAATACATTTTGGAATACAAAAGTAGATGTTTCGTTTTCTAAAATAATAATAAAAATAAAAATAATTTTTTCATCAAAATCTGACTAAATCAACTTTCTCGCTATAACCGAACATTAAAAAAAATACCCTAAAATGTCACCTTTTTGGCATTAAATAACCCACAGAGGTTGATATGCTGTTAAAAATAAACTCAAACGCAAATTTCCCTCCGTGTTCCATTGGTTAAAAGTAAGTTCCAATCGAACAGCTTCTTCCCATGAACCATGGCCCTGTGGAACCAAAGAGGATGTTTCTGATCAATACAATTATAACCTATTCAAGGCTAGAGTTAACCGTTATCTTCCGTTTACACATGTAGAAACCACCTCTTAATGTAACACTTCTAACCCGAGTGTCTCTGGGCCTTGTACAGGGTAAACATTAATGTAAAATATATATATATTATATATCATCATCATCATTAGTTATTACCGACTGTACTCGTAGCGTCGCTGTGCTGAGAAGAGTTTCCTTCACATATCTGGATTGAAAGCCAAAGAGGTTTTCATTCATGTGTAGCGTGTTTTCGCCAAGTAGACCCAGCTGCACCCATCCCTCTCCAGTCAGTCCACAGCTGATGTATTCTAACTTGAAGATCGTCTGGATCACGGACCCGTGGTTGTACATTCTATCGCGGGTAGAAGGGGGATTCCTGCGTTGCTGTCGTTGATTTCAGTCTAGAAAGCTTTTCGTGAATTCCTTATCAACATAACACTGGCTACTATGGAATTGAATCTATCCCAATGTGCAAGATGACTGTTATCTCTGCAAGAAAAAAAATCCGTCCGTTGATTTTAATCATGTTCATTGTTGGGAGAACCGGTTTAGTCACCGATGTCCCGACCATGCTGTGGCGGGTATTACTGGTTTAAATGGTATCAGTAGAAATATTAAATAATGGAAACTCATCTCTTTATAGAATAATATTTAGTAAAACATATTACGAACCACATTCGATAATTTATTTGGATATAACTTAATGATGTGTCGACTAACAAAGGACACTTTTAAAATATGCCTCTTATGTGTATTGTTTCTGTTTTATATGTCGTGTCACGTGAGCGATTGTGTCTTTAACAATATCATGTCCTTCATAACTCTAATTAACCTTCGTTTCTTTCATATGACCCTAAGCACCTATTCTGCAATCCATTTACATAAGCTCGTTAAGTTACTCGATATTTTACTCTGCTTTTTTTGCTTTCAAATTACCCTGTGAGTGTTAAATTTCCCAAGCCCACTTTCCTCACTATACGTCCCAGAAAGTTCAACTATCTCTTCCTTGTTCTAAATATAAATTCTTTTTAGCTTTCATTGTTATTATAATTTTCTTGTTTCTCACATGCTCTCCATGGTATTCTCATCATCCTTCTGTATAATAATATTTCTGCTGATTAGTTCCCATTTTCTGAGAAAATTATTCCGCATCCACTGGCATATAAGATGATTGAAATTACACAGAACTTCAGCATACTTTCATTTATTCTATGGAAATGGTCTTCTATTCTATGGAAATGGTCTTCTATTCTATGGAAATGGTCTTCTACACGCAATCACACGCATGCAGTTTATTTTTTGATGATTTTGACTCAGGGTTTTTCTTTATTTCAATCCGCCTAATTTTTCCGGCATAGTCAACTAGTCACATTTCTGGTACCGAAACCATATGACATCTGCATATAAAGCTACAAACTTTGACTAATGAATAGTTTGAAGGTGTAATAAATCTGTTCAATCACCGAAAATAAACTGAAGCCGAGCTGTTAGATCAGGACTAATAATATTGCTGATTCTTTGGATTTTATCAAGGAGCTGAAGGTAAATAGCAGAGGCATAGGACCATATGTGGCAGCGTGGGCGAATGGTAGACTAAAATATCTAAGATGTATTCTGAAGAGAAAAGTTGTCTAGCACAACACAGCGAACCAACTTTCTTAGCATCTGACCTAGCAGTCGATTAAGTATTGTCTTTTCCACTTTAGGTCGGCTAAGAATGTTAGTCTCAGAAGGCACAACGGGACACTCTCTGTAAGCTTAGCATCAGCCATTCTGAGAGAAATAAGAAAGGTGTCTTTCAGATGATTAATAAAGAGATGTTTAATTTTGGAGGCGTCAAATGAACAAGCCACTCTTTACCCAAGTTAACAACAGACTAAAGGTCTGATCTGTGTCCATGTTTTTGACTCAAATGCAAACGAAATCTTTGTCCACGTTTTTCGCCTCGGGTTCGAAATGACGTCAGATTTCAATCTCTAATAACAATCAGTATTTGATTCTGTTGGAGAGTCACCCCTTTCACACACTCTATGGTCTCTTCCATGGTATACAAATAATCCTTCCTACACAGAACGGGTTGTTGCTGTTAGAGTTGGTATTTGTCCGAACAGTTGAACCGCCGCTCGTTAGTCAGCAAGAATATAGACTGTTACTCGGACTTACTTTTTGTATATATTTGACTTCTACTAACAAGTATTCCTGAATCTACTAACCGTGTACAGGTTGCATATCTTTCATTCAATATACTTACATTTTTCCTCTCATATCTGTTTTTGTTATTATTATATTGTGTGGTTCTCTAAACAAAAATCCACAACAGATTCTAAAAAACAAATAGGCGTTTTCTGTATGAAAATTTTGCACGAAGCAATCTTATCACCCACATCTATGCCATTCGCATCATGGCGCAAATGATTTTTAGAGTAGAGCAACAGTTCGTTTCAGAAATTAAGAAACGTGCGTTTGGATGACGGGAACCGTTTCTTAATGACTCTCTTAAATATGCATTTAATATGTACGTGTCTGCTTAGATTTCGATTTGCAAATTTATGCGTGAGATATATGCATGAAGCGGATGTTTACCCGGAATGATTAAACTCAACCCGACATCAAAATGTGCATATTTATGGCGGGAAATGAGATGCGGCAAATTAAGGACGAACAAAAGGACACCCCCTCCCGAATAACAAAACCAAAAACAGAAAAAATCTTGAATAAAATCATTTGTGATTAGTTCGAATAATTATAATGAATTATACATCCAAGAGTTTTTGCTGAATTTATCGAACTCCTCGATGAACAACAATTGGGTTGGGAAGATCTAGATTGCACGCATTTTCACACACACGTACACAAACACACACACATATACACGTGCTTAAACACACGCACAAATGTGCGCACACATACACACACAAGTTTGACTATCTTGAGCACCGACTGAGCGACTTTGATAATTTTTTTTCACTCATTCAGAAAGAATATTATTGTGTATGTGTGAGCACTCTCAGGTGAGGTTCGTTCGTAATTAGACGGCGCTGACATTTTTAGGTTTCACCCCGACAGAATACCTCACAATCTGTATACTGTAAAACGTGACTGAGGTAATATAAATTTTTGCCAATAACTATAATTGATACAGACCGTCCGACCATCGAAGTTAAGCAACATGAACCCGGTCACTATCTAGATAAGTGACCGTTCGGGAATACCAAGTGCTCTAAATTTGTGTGTGCAGTTGGTGTAATGGATAAAGGCATCGAATAAAAAATCGCAGTGCCGAGTTCGAATTTAAATCGAATTACGAGCAAATATATTTGGGAAAGTTATGAATCCACCTCTTCGATTCAGTTTTAAATAACATTAAAAAGGTTGAAAAACCGTAAAATAATCAATCAGTCAAAATAACCACAAAAGCATACACAGGGCGCGATAGATGAACTGTCGTCTAAATTAAGCAAAAATTACACTGACATATCATTTTAACAGATATACTTTTCAAAGTTACGCAAAGATATTTAGAAATACTAATGTAACAATATTTCCCCGCCGATATATATATATATTGTTTGGTTTAATACAACGGAGTTAGAGAAGTCTTGATGTTAGTGGTATTTTTAGTTGTGCTTTATTGTAATCTGCAATGTGAGCTTACGTAAAAAAATATTTCTAATACTATTATGTACTTGTAAAATTCGGGGAATAGAGAAATTGGCTGATAATTAGGGACAAAAGAGAGAAATATAGTTTTCTTTCTTTTTTATATACGAAACGAATTGTTTTGTTCCAGGTAGAAGTTTGACAAAATGGTCGTAGCGATAACAAAACGTCAGGATTTACTTGATGAGATCAAGTAGGATTAAATCCTCAACAATTATTCCTGGGAAAAAGGTTTGAAAATCGAAAACCTGGAAATTATGTAATCAAAAGAAAGAAGACAGAAAGACATTACGTCATGTGAGCTGTTGATATTTCATTCGTCGAGCCATGGCTCCCCGTAAATCGTGTGGGTGGAAAATAATTTCATTGGTCAAAGCTTTGAATCGCGTAGATCCCCCGAGAGAATTGGGCACGGCTATAAAAATTCGAACTCAGTGCGAAAAATCAGATTTTAGAGGGTTGACTTAGTAGTTGTTGAAATTGCAGTCGAAATGTAACGACTGTGGAAAAGGTTTCCAACTGGGGAGCCATGACCCAGAGGCTGGTCGCCTATCACAGAACTTATGGCTGAGGATGTAAAGAAACGTAAAAAAAAAAAAGCCTGCCGCCGATTAACTTAAAGAATTAATGTTGAATAATGTGCCTCGAGAGAACTTTATTGTTTCAAGGGTTATTTGGAGAATTGAAAATTCTGATTATACTTAACAAAAATTTCACACTGCTATGAAAAGAATATTAAAGGATTTGGTGAGCGACTTTCGAGCGGCAAGGAAAAATAACCCCCACCGTCGCCGTTGTTGTCATTAGCCGTCTCATTCGCTTTAATTCGGTAAATTCCGTTAAGCTACGATAAGAACCCGAAAGAACTTTGTTTTAAAAGTTTCGAGAAGAATTGACAGCTTTGAATAGTTTGAAAAGCTCTGATATTTTTAATGAAACTTGGAAAAGACATTTTTATTTGAAGATTGAAAGTGCTGATATTTTTAAACGAATCCTGTCTCCGTACTAAACTGGCATTCCAATAATTGTATTTTCTGCTTTTGTAATTAATACATTTTTTTATTATAAAGACTTTCTTTCGTAATTCATCCAGACGTCGTCGAAGTTATTAATTTATTTAATTCTGTGTTTTTCTGGTGCTGTAACTATTTTATTTTTACCACAAGTGTACACAAGTGTCCAGTCTGGATATGGTAGAAATACGTCTTTGCACAACGTGACTTTCTGAGATCAAAACACAGCGTGAGCAGTAAGTTCGTTGTTGTAATAGACGTCTTGAGGACCAGCTACTGTGACGAGATTATCACGACTAACGGCCCGAAAGCGTCGACATAATTGGTACCGTTTCTATATCATCGCAGCAGGCTGTTCCCAAACCAGCGAACCAACGGGCCGGCCGGGCAGAAAGAGTGGCACACTAAAAAGTAAACATCTTCAATAAAATCGCCATTGGCTTCAACCACGACATCCAGACAACATCGGAATCTCTTGCAATTCTTATGGGTGGTCTTCATATATAAGTCAGTGAATGCTGCCATAATCTTTGATTTCATTTCATCTTTGATATTACAAGTTTTGCTGGTCTCTTGCTAAACTGCACCCTCCACATAATCAAGGAGGTTGCATTCTGGGGAGTCATGTGGCCAGATGTAAGGAAGGATGTGGTCGCAGAAGTTATCTGACAGCACTGGCTAGTATCTTCAACTTGTGTGGCATGGTGCAGAGTGCTGTTGCTAAATATAGAGTCTTCCAGCAGCCATCATCTTGACCTAGGGCAGCACAAACTTCTCCAGACAGTTGATGTAGGCTTCCGTGTTGAGTCCGAGGTCCTGTAAAAGGAGGAATGGAGCCAAAATATTGCCTTCACAAGTGATCACTTTAAACGCTTTCGTAATCGCTCATTAGACTAATCCACCTCTTTCCTCTTTTTTTGCACTGTCCTCAGATTGAGAGCCAAACACCCTTAAAATATTTATATTGAAACTTCCAGCGTGAATTCAAAGCACTACAGCATTCATTTTCCTTATTACTAGAGAAGTGAATTGTGTCATCGTGCTTTTTTTTCTCACAGACGGCGCCCAACTGACTCTACTATACTGTATAGTCGACAAAATAAATATCAAATGCACATGCGAAAATGAAACACATAAAATGTCCCCAATTTACTTTTCGTATATTGTATTACACATCTTTGTGTTGAGTAATTTTTATAAACCGCAAATGTATTATGGGCAGTAAAAATTGTGGAACTGCAATCCCAATATTTTTTTTTTTTGGGGGGGGGGGGTTAACATGGATTTTTTACATTTCTGAGAGTTGATTTTTTTAATTTAATTTATTTACTTGTTTATATTTACTTGTTTATTTTAAATACATTCTTAACCCTCTAGGGCCATTCGTATCATATTTGATACAGTATGAAAACAAGCCTTGAAAGAAATATTTTCCTGAAAAATTTTTTAAGAGAAATATTTTATAAATTTCAAATGAAAGCAGTACTGACTGCTCAGTCAATGAATACCAAATGTTTCCTTATAGGGAAATACCAAATGTTTCCTTATAGGGAAATACTGTATCAAATATGATACGAATGGCCCTAGAGGGTTAATAGATAGATAGATAGATAAACAGACTGAGATTAACCCTTTAGGGCCATTCGTATCATATTTGATACAGTATGAAAACAAGCCTTGAAAGAAATATTTTCCTGAAAAATTTTTTAAGAGAAATATTTTATAAATTTCAAATGAAAGCAGTACTGACTGCTCAGTCAATGAATACCAAATGTTTCCTTATAGGGAAATACCAAATGTTTCCTTAGAGGGAAATACTGTATCAAATATGATACGAATGGCCCTAGAGGGTTAAGTTGTAGAATTTGGTGATTTCTTTATGTATATTGACCCTTACTTTATTAATTTTTTTGGTTTATGAGTCGTGAAGAGGTTGTAGGCAGAGTAGTAGGAATTCGGTTTAGTGTCCTGTAAGTGATGATCTGTGATGGCTTATATTTTTCTGGAAAAGTGATAATTTCTCTTCCAGCAAACCTTGCATTGTTTTGAGTTGTTCCAATCTTATTTTCATTTTCATTTCTTAATTCTCTATTGTCTTTTTTAAATTTTGATATTTGTGTCGTTTTTTTTTCTTAAATAATGTTTTGTGAGAGAAGTTTTACTTTGTCACATAAATTATATAAACCTAGAGAATATCGTTTGATGACACCCATCAGTTCTCTGTATTCGGTCCTTCTGAAAAGATTTCGCAACTATAATCAAATTATATGTGCGGATAGTATGGCTGTTGGGTTCTATGAAGTGAGCTTCTGTGCCCTCATACATCCAAAAGAGACGGGAGAGTAAACTATATATATATATATATATATCATCACCATCATCATCCTTATCATTTCACCCCAAGAAAAGTAGAAATATTACTGGTGCGCATGTGGCTATACTGAAGGAATAAAAATGTACAGATGACGTCGGAGAAACTATAAGAGATGCAAGAATAGAAACTGTTAGAGTAGAAGAGACGGTTACATTTAACTATTTCCACGGTAAAAGGGTGGGAACTTGATGCCAATCTAGTATCACGAGTAAATACATGTGGTCGGAGAATCAGCGAAAATGCTTATTAGAGCAGTTACCATGAGGATTCTCATAAAAAGGACAGAGGAAAGCCACATCAAATCGGTGAAAAAGTGACTGAAGGCGGGCTGCCAAGTCAGGATCAATTATATTGCTGAACCTCTTTTGGATTTTGTCGAGAATCTCAAGATGAAAAACAGGAGCACCTAACCAGATATGGAAACAGTATTCAATGCATGGACGAATGGTAGATATATGTACACTACCGTCCATAATTATTAGGCCACCCCAGTTTTAAAAAAAATATGTCTTTCATACTATTTTTCGTATTTATTGCCAAGTGGATAATTCTAAATGAAAATAGAATGGTACTTTTGTTATTATTATTTAAGAAAATTTTACAAGGCAAGGAAGCAAAGACAAACTCATCTGAATCACCCTAAATTTTCTTCATTCTTTCATTCATGAAACTGCAATATAGGTAATTATTAATTATTTATAAATTCATTTGATGCAAATGTTATTGTGCAGTATTAACAAAAGAACCATTCTATTTTCATTTTGAATTATCCACTTGGCAATAAATATTAAAAATAGTATGAAATAAATCATTTTTAAAACTGGGGTTGCCTAATAATTATGACCGGTAGTGTATGTCTATAGTAAAATGCTGAAAAAAAATTGATTGTTGGTAGGTATTTAAATTAGAGTTATTTTAACTTAAATCCATAATATAACTTATGTTATTTGTATTTTGTTTACAAGTAAACAACGTTTCACGTCATCCCTTGAAAGAGAAAATGTAAAATTAATTCTGTCATTAAACGGTTTATTTATTCACGTGTACAATCTTCTGAAAAGAAATTGTTATTAATGTGTGTAATAATCGTCTCATTTCAGAAGCTAAATCAGCATATATGAAACGACAGGTTTGAATAATGGTTGAATAAAATGTGGTGGAGTTAGAAGACTTCATTCCAAATTTTTAAACCAAAGCTACAAAGATTCTAACAGGAATAATCTGTGCAATTCAAGACAAGAGATATTTTTCTTTTATGTGCCGTATCACTATAAACCTTGGTCTCTCATAACTGTCCAAAATTATTTCTTATTTTCTAGCTCTCCGTTCCCCGTCTCCTCCACCTCCATTTACATCAGCTCTTTAGATAGGTCCCTCGAGGCTTACTTCTAGCATTCTTCTCATCATTGTCATGTTTTTGTGAGTGTCATATTCTCCATGTCTTCTTTCTTCTTCACGTATAGTTACGACTAGTTCATTCTGATTCTGAGTATCAGTCAGTTAAATGCCATACGTGATACACGCTTTGGACGATCATGTCTCGAAAGAGACATGACTGGCTGGGCAAAAGATTATCCTGCAGTAGGTTGCTATTGCTTTCTGTGGTAGACTGGTTGCCAGCCAAAATTATAGATCCGAATCTCTGCTGTTATTTGACTCATAGAGGGGGAAAGAGATGTATTAAATTATTAGGTAGTAATTAGTGGGGAATCAGTTTATTGCTTCATAGCAAGAAAAACTGATCCCCCATTTTATACCTTATAGGAGCTTTTATCTTGTTCTCAATTATCATATTCAGTCAGTCAGTTAAATGACATACGTAATAGACGCTTTCGGCGATCATGTATCGAAAGAGACATGACTGACTGGGCAGAAGATTATCCTGCAGTAGGTTGCCATTGCTTTCTACGGTAGACTGGTTGTCAGCCAAGGTTATAGAATCCAATCTGTCCTATTATTTAACCCATAACTGGAGGGAAAAGACGGGTTAATACATTTCCCAAGGGTATTTGTGCGTAAGTGAATGCAAGGAATTCAACTGGAATTCGAACTCGGCTTCCCGATTTGTCGTTCCGAGCCGATATCCACTGCACCACAACGCACTCCTGAGTATTTTTTTAATCGTATCACCCAGAGCAAGGCGGTAATGCCACTGATGTGCAGGGGGCTACATAAGAGTAAAAAGATTAAGTACAAGAGAGTGAAGAGGAAGAAGAACCAGTTAGAAAGGAGCAAGAGAAGGATGGGAATACAGGTGTGATGACAGTTGCAAAGGTGGAGAGAAAAGAACGGATATACGGGGTGGGGAAAGAACTAGAGTCAAGTGGTTAATAGATGAGTATTGACATTGCATTTAAATTCCTGGAGGTTGTAGTCGTCAGGAGAGCAAGAATATAGAAGCGAGTTCCACAGGCGGGAAGTGCGAGAGAAGAAGCTGAAGTAGTAGAATTGTCGTCTGCATTTGGTTGATCTAACTGTGAATGGGTGGGAACCAGTTGCCAATCTGGTTGCACGAGTAAACACCTTTTGCAGAGGCATCAGTGACTTAAGTTCGTTGGAGCAGAAGCCATGAAAGTATTTATAGAAAATAGAGTATATATATGTCTTTTTCATTAAAAGTCCTTCTTTTTCCATTTTTCGTAAAATTTCCTCGTGACTTACATATTGAGTTCACCATATTCCTATTGCTTCAAATCGTCTAGCATTTGGGAGGAAACTGTCCAAAATTCACGACCATATAGAGGGGCTGATGTTACATAGCAGTTCAGCACTCTCTCTTTTTTTTTTGTTCCTAATTAAAATTTTATTCCTTTTAGTAATATTTTCGCTAATAAATCTTTCGCTTTTTATGTTACTCAGATATCTAAATTGTTGTAATTGTTTAATTTAATGTTTATTTCATGACCATGTCACCCCAAGCAAGGTAATAACGTTACTAAGACATAAGGAATTACTGAGTGGGAGGGAATATGAGAAACAAATTAAGGCGAGAGAAAAATAAAAGAACAGTCGTTCAGATGACAAGATAACGTTTGACATTGCATTTAAATATTTGAAGGTCAAAATTGGGTGCAAAGAAAAAAACCGGAAGAGAGATCCACAAGTAGGGAAGTGCGAGATAAGAAACGCTTAACATAGAACTTACGGTTGCATTTTAATTGTAAATTGATGAGACCCTGATGCCAATCTAGTACTACCCTTAAAATCATAAAGTTAAGGTACCATAGGGAAAAGTTCATCAGACAGTCAGTCAAGTGCCATACGTGATACACACTTGGGGCGATCATGGCTGACTGGGCAGGACGTTATCCCGCAGTAGGTTGCCATTGCTTTCTGCGGTAGACTGGTTGCCGACCAAGGTCATAGAACCCAATCTGTACTGCTATTTAACCCATAACTGGAAGGTAGAAACGGATTAATAACTTTCTCAAAGGTATTTGCGCGTAAGTGAACGTAATGAATTCAACTTGAATTTGAACTCGGCTATCCGATTTCTCGTTCCGAGTCAATATCCACTGCACCACCACATCATCAGACAAATTTTCATAAAAATGTTTATAGAAATGGCACGGAGAAGCGACGTCACGGCAGTGAGAAATTGAATAAAGCTGAGATGCCAGGTCAGGACTGTTAACATTGCAGATTCTTCTTTATAATTTATCAAGAATATTTAATACAGAGCAGAAGCACCAGACCAGATGTGGCAGCAATACTCAATGCACGGACAAATGGAAGACATATAAATGTATAAAATTAATTCTGGTAGGAAACATTGTCTAGCACGATACAATAAACAGACTTTCCTAGCATCGTACCTTACAACTGATTCAATATACTATTCCTAGTTCATGTTAACAGAAGAAAATACCCAGAGAAAGCGCAATTCGTAGTTCCAATTTTGATTGATCATTTGCAGTAAAAGTAGGAGACGTTACATATATGTTTACTTTAAATTTCACATTTAGGCCTGTACGTGTCGCATAAGTCAGTTATCCTACTTTTAGTTGTAAATAATCAAAAAGAGAAAAAGAAAAAAAAAGCAATCTTTTAAATACTTACCAATTACAGTAATCAAACTAATTGATTTCTACTTGTATGCAAATTTGTCTATATTTCTAAGATGGTGAATTTATATTATTTGCATTGATCGAACTTCGTTCGTTGTGCGCTCTGACATTTTTCAGGTGACTGGGATTCTGAACCGAACTCTTTATTTCGATCACTGGACTAGATTGTTCTCGTTCCATGAGTCATGTCACTTCCGGATGTTTTAATCATCTCCATTTAACTCAGCTCTCTAAGTTTTTATTCACCACTGTTGTCGACAGGTATCGAACTTACAATTATTTGAGTCAAATCACTAGATCTAGCCATCAATTTTATCCACTGGGCCATGTGTCCTTGAGAACTATTATTTTTTCATGCTTGCACTGCTAATCGTCGATTTCCATTAATGGCAGCCTTTCAACATTTACAGGTATTCTGCATGTCGAGGCACCTTCTAAATACTGGATCACTTCAATTGGATTTCCAACCAAATCGGAAATGATTTTCCACAAGCGAATCATAACGATTCAAAATGTGTTTGTGCATTTTAACTGCGAATGCGATAATTTTGTTCATGAATACGCAGTCAAGTCCCTTCTAATTAGAGACTAAATTAAATCATAAATGCGCTTCCTGTTCTCAAGAAAACCAAAATGCTTAAATACTTTCTAAGAATATCGCTTATTAAACATTAGTACGTTGTGGTGCATTGGATATCGGCTCGGAACGAGAAATCGGGGAACCGAGTTCGAATTCCAGCTGAATTCGTTGCATTCACTTACGCGCAAATACCCTTGCGAAATGTATTAATCCGTCTATTCCTTCCAGTTATGGGTTAAATAACAGGACAGATTGGGTTCTATAGCCTTGGTCGACAACCAGTCTACCGCAGAAAGCAATGGCAACCTACTGCGGGATAATCTTCTGTCCAGTCAGTCATGCCTCTTTCAAAACATGATCGCCCAAGCGTGTATCACATATGGCACTGAACTGACTGACTGAATATAATAGTTGGAATCATCATTAAGGCTTCTAATGGGCATAAAGTGGGGGATCAGTTTTATATTGTTCTGAAATAATAAACTGATGCCCCACTAATTACTACTTAATAATATAATCCATCTCTTCTCCCTCCAGCTATGAGTCAAATAACAGGACAGATTGGGTTATATAGCCTTGGTGGGCAACCAGTCTACTGCAGAAAGCAATGGCAACCTACCGCGGAATAATCTTCTACCCAGTCAGTCATGTCTGTTTCGAGACATGATCACTCAAGCGTATATCACGTATGGCACTTGACTGTACAGTAGTACGTGTTTTAGACTTGACAAATAAGAATAATTCCAATTTATATTTGTTCAAGAATTCTTCCGGTGGATGTTTGGAGATACATGTTCTTCTGTTTAGCCGTCTTTCAAAGTAAGCTCATAAAATATGTTTAGTGCAGATAAGAGTGCTTCGCCGGGTGGGAGATGATAATTTGTAAGTTCATTTACACTTGATAAGGGAAGCAATACTGACAGATCAATTCTCACTGAGACCGTTCACAATAATTGTATTAGAAGATTTGAGTCCAATTTTCCATGTACACTCTTTCATTTTGTACTTTTTTCTTTCTATCGTGCAATGAATTTTCTTTCTTTCGTTTTCTTGTGCCTGTTTCGTTTCTTATTATTTTTTACTACACTACATACTTCCCTCCTATCAATCCCTTTTTTGTTCTCTGTGCGCTGCTCTCCTCCCTTAACATACCATTTTTCTCTTTGAGCCGTCTGTCCTTCTCTCCTAAAAGGCATACCTCAACGGCTTTAAACGACTTTCAGTGATTTGATTAAGTGACCAAACGTCGGAGCAGTTATGAGGAAAACTCAAAGATGTGGACAAAGTGTCCCTTGTCACATGCCACAAAGGAACTACATCGATTAATGTTCTCTTCCAACAGGTGACCCACCCGCGGCAGTAGCATCATCAGCTTGTTAACACAGCGGCCCCTTATGACTTTTCATTTGCAAGCATAATTTCTCGAGATCACTTTGCCGCCAGATATTATAATAAAAGGACAAAAGAAAGAAAGAATGAACGAATAAAGAAGAAAGAAAAAGTACAAAGAGAGAAAGAAGAACAAACGAAAGAAGAAATAAGAAATAATGAACGAATGAAAGAAATAAAAGAGAAAGAAAGAAGAAAAGGAAAGCAGAAAGAGAAAAAGAAGTGTAAAAGAAAGTATGAAAGAAAAAAACGGAAAGAAAAGAAAGGTGAAAGAATGAAAAAAATGAACAAAGAACGAAGAAAGAAGAATCAAAGAAATGAAAAAAGAAGGAAAAAACGAAGAAAGAAAGAAGAACGAAAAAATGAAGGAAAAAGAAAGAAAGTAAAAGAAAGACCAAAGAAATAAGTGCGAAAGAATGAAAGAAAGAAGAACAAAAAAAGGATGAAAAAAGAAAAAGAAAACAAAGAACAAAAGAATGAAAGAAAGACCAAACAACGAAAAGCGAATAAAAGAAAAAAAGAACGAAAGAAAATAATATATCGTGTCTGTGTGTCTTTTTCCTCAAAATTCTTTCTGCAACTTGTGACATGGTAGGCGTGATAAAAACGCGACCTTTATTAAAAGTCGTCAAAAAAACAAAAAAAAAACAAAAAAAAAAACAAACGTACAGCTAAATTTCTTTCTCTTTTCTTCCTTCGTTCTCTTTTTCTTTCTTCCTCTTTTTTAATTTCTTTTACCTTTCTTTTATTTTTATTTCTATCAATGTTACATTAAAAAGAACTCATGATAAAATTATCTCCAATCATAAATTGATATTTGCTGTCTGAAGCCCCTGAAATTACGCCAAAATTATTTGTATTTGTTGTGATTGAGACAGTGACGTATTTCCTCTCAATGTCAGATGTAGATTCTTGATCAGAAATTCATTGATTGATTTGCTTTTTATGTCCTAATGGTTGATAACGCGTAAAAATCAAATTAATTAATAAATGGGATATTTAAAGCCGAACCATATTTTTAGAATATTTTTTTTTTGAAGCCTGCGTTAACAATTTTTAGAATAACAATGATTTTTCTTTATACAAATATTACTATTTAAACAATTTCCCGTTAACTTTCGTACGTAAATGAATGTCACAAAACAGAATTCTCATTCAGAGTTGATATACATTACATTAGAGCCCACCGTCCCAGTCTGAGAAAAAATAAGCCAGCAAGTTAAGTGTTACTATTTTTTTAAGTTTGGCATCTCGGTACCTACACTTTCTCGGCAAAAATTTTCGATACCTAAGTTTAAAATGAAATTTTAAAAATAAACAATCATTCTTGAAGATTTCATTTTAGATTTAATTAAAAGCTTACTGATTAAATGTATTATTTCCATTAAACAAAAAAATTCTAGTGTATTTCAGATAGAAATTACATAGATTGAAAAGTCACATTTAATTCTGATTTTCGTAAAATTTTATTAAAAGCGGCCATCTCTTAATTTTAAGAAATTTGTAAACAAACAAAAATTCATCGATTTTAAAAATATTTCAAAAGATTTCTGACACGTTAATTTATTAAAATTAGAAAATTAAAAGTTAAATTAATCTGATTTTAAAGAAATATGAATTATATCATGAAAAGTAATATACAACCAATTATTAACGGTTGGTCGTGTTCATCTTATCGAACTTTGACGGACTGTTAAATGACGAGGCGATGACAGCTTTCTACGCATGAACATAAAAGCAATTTTCATAAATCTAAAGGAGAAGGGACAAAACTCTTAAATTAGGTAACCTTTTCATAATAATGGCACTTTCAGTCAAACATACATGAAAATAAGGAACGTATTAAGTAACGTATTAAGTAAATAAAAACTATTTTAAAAATACTTGCGCATCTCTACGTTTAATAATCTTTGTAATTTTGGACTCGTAAATTTCGTTTCCACTTATATATTATATAACCTCCAGGGAACAAACAAATACAGAAATTTACACAATTTTAAACTATTATAAATTATTATAATAAAAATGTAAAAAACTTGAAAAGATTCTTGTAAAAATTCATTATTCATCAAAAAAATTTTATTTCTTCAGACAATAATGTCCTTAATATTAATTATTTACAAAAGTAATTAAAAAATTTACTAATTAAGTAATGTCATAGTTTTATTGGATTTATTATTTTTCAATTCAGAGCAGATTTTCATTTATTTACGCACTAATTAGTAAATCACCTACTTTTTTTTTCTATCTTCAACGACTCCTACTTCTAACAAATAAAATTGTCGGAGAACAAAAAGGTTATGTGCAAAATTTTATGAAATTAAGTAAGTGGGGGGGTAACACTTAAAAAAAAAACTTTTACTAATATCTTCTAAAAAGAAATAATTTAAAAATAATTTTACTCATTTGTGAATAAATCCTGAAAATTTCATTAAAATCGGACAAATATTTGATATTTACAAGAATTTCCAAATTAATGTGTTTTCTACGAAAAAAAAAAACGCGCGCAGAAAAAAATAAAAAATAAAAACAATGTTAATTGTTGGAGTAGGCGATGACGTAAACAAAACAAGCATTTTAACCAAAATTTCGAACGTGTTAGAAAGGATTAAAAAAACATTTAAAAATTATTAAAAAATACTTTGGTCTTTCATCTTAATAATAATATGAACATAAAACTTTATTTTCGTTAAGTCTGTGGCCTTTTTCACTATGCAGTTTTTCCAGCGAATTAGTGGAGGTACTTACATAATACCATCTTCCTTTTTAGATATACCTTATACCATATTAGAAAATATTGGAATTATGGAATTTTTTTGAAAATATTTTAGATTTGTAATGTAAGAGGTTCTTTTATTGCTTTTTTCGTCTGGGGCTAAACATTTTCCCAAGTCTTTCACGTTTTGTATAATTTGCAGAAATTAATTAAATATAGTCTTATAATATTTTTCTTTACAAGTCTTAATAAAAATCAACATATACACGAGAATCAATAATTTCATCCCATTTTTCCGCTTCTGCTATTCTTTGATTATTTTTCATCCGTTATCCAAAAAAAAGAAGCCTGTTGCTCTTTTTCACAACCACAAAATTACCTTGAGCTTTTTTTACTCTCCCTTTCACTTTTCTCTTGCGCATGCGTCAGACACATCACACGGCGGTGACAGTGAAATGTGTTCATGGAGCAAATGTCGATTAAACAACGCATTCTCGGACAATCAAAAGCAAACGCCAGAAAAGGTCAACGTCTTATTTCCTCACTTTTGCTTTTTCATGCCCTACCCACTACATGATTGATATTTAGTTTCTTCCTTGTCTTATTTTCTCGGCGTCTTTGTCTTCAAACACTAAAACTAACGTTTCACTTTTCACCCACTTCTCACTCCCATTTCCATATGTTAGGCTCTAATAAGATTGGGAAGTGGGAAAATTAACAAAAGAAAATTCGATTCTCCAACAAATGATATAAACACATTCTAGATATAATGTAAAGTTTTTTTACATGGATATATAGTTATTCCGGATATCGACTCGGAACGACAAATCGAGAAGCCGAGTTCAAATTCCAGTTGAATTCCTTGCATTCACTTTCGCAAAAATACCCTTGAGAAAGGTATCAATCTGTCTCTTCTCTCCAGTTATGGGTTAAAAAATAAAACAGATTGGGTTCTGTAGCCTTGGTCGACAACCAGTCTACCGCAGAAAGCAATGACAACCTACTGCGGGATAATCTTCTGCCCAGTCAGTCATGTTTCTTACGAGACATGATCGCCCAAGAGTGTATTACGTATGGCACTTAACTGATAGTTATTCATTATTCTCTTTTTATTTCTATTTACGGAAGTTGCTTTACCGATTGAGTTATTAAAACTTTACACTTGGTTAAGAAGATCAAATCAAACACAAATGTAATTCCTCGATCGCTACTTTCTAATATTTGTCGCGCTTCTCACATTAGCAGTATTAATATTGATAATAATATTTTCTAATTTTAATAGATTGAATATTACAAAGCATTATTAGTTTTCGACAAGTGTTTCCTCGTCTTAATGGTTGACAGTTCTTTTTATTTCTTGGTTTAGGGGATATCAAAATCACTTCAATGCTAAAGCTTCACAGAGATTTAGATATGAACTCTCTTAGTCTACAGATATTTACTAAACTGTTGCTGAACTTCGTTTAATCTATCATGAGTTCACGTCTTAAAAGATAATGAGATTGTATAAGACTAATATATTTTCAATTTTTTAAATGCAACATTTTACCTGCATTCGATGGCTATTTTAATGCTATTGTGGAAGACGAAGCATTCATTACTAATTAATATTTACGAGTTGACTCAGCGAAACTTGCGACATGAAATAGAGCATGAAATAAGGAAACATGAAAAGGTGAAAATAACCAGAACAACAATATATTAACAAAGGTTACATAGAATTGAAAGCATTCAAATCAAATGAGGAAAGAAAAGTTCTTTTCCTTTGTCTGGAGAGAAACTTAAATGTTTGATAGAAGATTAAATTAAATCAAGTTCAGTTTGAATTAAGTTAATGTACATACTGTTAATGTCTGTTTTCAATTGGAGTTTTTAGGGTTGTGTGTGCATGCTGGTGAGAAATAAAAATTTGCGCCACTAATTGTTGCCCGCAATGTGCGTGTGTATGCGTGAGTTAGGTAATAAACATGTCTGCTCTTGCCCGGGACGGAACCTCTAATTGATGTAACACGTGATTCTCCCGGCTTATATCGGCATGCCGTTAGCGTGAGAAAACTAGGGTTATCACGTGAACGCTGAATGACAATGTGTGTGTGGGCGTGAATGTATCAAACCCTACACTATTATAAAACTATTGACAAGTGGGAACAGTAAAATTTACCTTGCCTAAAAATCTATAAACAATTAGAATTTCAATTAAAATTTCATTTTGGTACTCTAAGTATTGCTTAATAATATTTCTAGTTATTAATTAATATCAATATGTTTCTGTACTTTTAGCAAAAAAATCAAAAAAAATCTGGGGGTTATACGCAAAGATTAAATTCTTGTTATTACAACGTTTAATTTTTAATAGATATTTTTGTTTCTTTTTTTTTTACCGAATGCGTTTTTTAAATAAGTCATCAAATAATAATAGCATTAAAATCCAGAATTTTTATTAAATAAAATATTGTTAATGATTATTCATTTTTGATGGGTATTCTTTTAAATTAATTTCAACTGATTTATTTCCACCAGTGGTATTAGTATTTGTCTATATTTCTGAAATGAAGTAGTATTTACACTATTTACATTATTCGGAATATGGTCATCATCTTAGTTGTCATTTATACGGCGTTTCGGTCCTTGTACGCGCCACCCTTCTTCAGTTGCTAGAAATTTCGAACCGAACCCTTTATTATGATCACTGAGGTATATCATTCCCATTCTTTGCGCGAAGCGTCTTTTGGTAGTCATGAGTTATCACCCTCTTACCCGACTCTCTAAGCTACTTGTTCATCACTGCTGTAGCCTGGTTTTGAATAGACAGCTCTTTGGGTCAAGTCACTGGAACTAACGAACGTCTATATTCACTGTTAAAAAATGTTTACTTAACTTTAGGTTTATAAGTCCCAGAAATCCAGTTGTTGTTGTTCTTAAGGACACACGGTCCAGTGAATAATGAGGCGTCCTGGGTTTGACGATAAACTGCATCCAGCAGCAAGACTTCTAATTGGGAAGTTTGAGGAGCATGCAAGCACCTCTTTACAGGGTCACCCTGACCCGAGGTGGAAACGTATGTTAAGGTCCAAGCTAGAGGTAAATATTTAACCTTTAAACTGGGGTCAAACACTATGAAAGTATAAGAATAGACTTTTATAGTAAAAATTCCAGCAATACATATTTCGAGAAGAAAATATTACCAGCAATACATATTTGAAGAAAAAATTAACAAAAATATATTTTTGAAGAACAAATGCATCAGTAATACATCTGACTCTCTTTACAAAAATACGTTAATGAGACCTGATCTAAAAATTATTTTCTTTACAAAGAATACATATTCTGTTCATACTAATCTATTGTAAAAATTTTGTCGGCATTAAATGGCCCATTGAGGTGTTGATATGCCGTAAAACAAAACAAACCAAACAAACCAAGATAATCAAAAATTAATTGATAATCTGGTAAGAATTTTAGATAATATTCAAACTTATTTATTAATGGGTGAATTAAGATCTTTTTAGGTATCAAAAAGAATAGCTTAAATTAAGATGAAGACGTCCCTTTCCAAAATTAGTTAAGTTTGCCAATCCTTCACCAGATAAGAATTCAAGATAATAAAATTTATTTACAACCGGTCACAGAAATATTGTCCGTATAGCTGGGGTGAAAAGCAACTAAAATTAAGATTACAGAAATATACGTCAACAATTAATAATAGTTTACAATGCTTCATCTAATAAAAATTCAAGATAATATTGTGCCTACTACTAATACTATTACACTTTTTACATTATTCGGACTATTCTTCTCATCTCGGTTGCCATTTGTTTCGGCCGTTATACGCTCCGGCCGTCTTCAGGTGAGAGGAATTTTAAACCGAACTCTTTATTACGATCACTGGGCATATTATTCTCATTCCTTGTGCAAAGCCTCTTTTGTTAGTCATAACCCTAACCCGACTCACTTGTTCGCCACTGCTATAGCCTGGTATTGAACACACAACTCTTTGGGTTAAGTCACTGGAACTAACCAAAGTCTATATCCACTGGGCCAAGTGTACTTTGAAGAGCCTCGTACTAAGGTAATCACTATCCTAACAACAGGTTACTGTACCTAATTTTAAAAAAATGAAAAAATATTTCTTGAGCTTTTAATTATAATTATAATTTCAAATTAACTGATTAAATTTAATATTCGGAATGCGCAAAACAGTCTGATGTGTTTCAACCGTATTAATTAGAATTTTCTTTCTATCAGGTAAGAATTTAACAGTTCGTCAATATTGATATATCCGTCAACACTAAGTAATGCTCTATTTTAAAATTCATTCAAAAATAAATTATGCATTTCTGAAACGTTATTTGAAGAAAGATTAGTTGATTTTAAAGTTAAATAATATGATCTGAAACAAATAATACTTACCTTAAAATGTGAGAAAAAAATATTTTTTAAACACAAGACTTTTTTCTGACATTAAGAATGATTTATTGACAACCTAATATCTTAGATTGGATGTGCGTTGTGGTGCAATGGATATCGATTCGGAACGAGAAATCAGTTGAATTCCTTGCATTCATTTACGCGCAAATACCCTTGGGAAAGGTATTAATCAATCTCTTCCCTACAGTTATGGGTTAAATAATAGGACAGATTGGGTTCTATAACCTTGGCTGGCAACCAGTCTACCACAGAAAACAATGGCAATTTACTGCGGGATAATTTTCTGCCCAGGGCGTCATGTCTCTTTCGAGACATGATCGCCCAAACGTGCATCACGTATGGCACTTAACTGAATATCTTAGAAACTATGTAAGGTGGGTAGAATGGAAAGAAATTAACGAATGTTATATGAAAACGTTTTTGTAGTTCTTTTTTAAATTACACATAATCTTCAAAACTAAGAAAATATTCTAAGCAATTTAATATTGTATTGATTTTTAAGAATTCTGTTGTGCATTTAAGTGCAATGAATATCGGCTCGAAACGAGAGATTCGACTTCGAATCCCAGTTGAATTTGTGGTGTTCACTTACACACTAATACTCTCAGGAAAAGTATTAATCCGTATCTTCTCCTTCCAGCTATAGGTTAAATAGCAGGACAGATTTGGTGCTAAAGCTTTGATAGGCAACTAGTCTATCAAAGAAAGTAAAGGCAAGCTTCTGTGAAAAAATCTTCTGTCCAGTCAGTCATGTCTCTTTCGAGACATGATCGCCCGCAGCGTGTATCAGGTATTGCACTTAATTGACTGATCCTTACTTACGAATGTTAGAAAATGTACCATAAAATATTTAATTTATTATCGTTAACGATTTTACTAACAAAGAGTTACTGTATTTTACTGATTTTTATGATTTGATTATTATTAATTTATTATATTTCAATTTTTATTATTCTGTTACAGTATTATAATTTTTTAATTATTTTTCTTTATTGTATTAATTTTTATATTACTCTAGTTTTGCAATTAAAGGTGTATTTTATTATTATTATTATTATTCTTTATGATATTTTTATAGTATTTTCAATTTTATTTAAAGTTTTATATCTTAAAATGAAACATGTTGCAAGGTGGTTTTTTAATTTATGAATGGAATTATCCTTAAAACACAATACATATTTTCTGATAATGTAGTATATCGACGTCAGACTTTACAAAAGTCAAGTCGTTTTTACACAGATGAAAATCAAAATTCTATTTAAAATTCTGTTATTTATTAAATATTTATTATTTATTTATTAGAAAAAACCATTTCCATTTATAATTTTTAAAAAAAATTTTAATCTATTAAAAATGTCGCTTAGCGGCTACAAATTAAGTCAAAATTCAAAAATTTAAAAGTTTATTAATTATGCAAATTAGAATAAAAATAAAAACTATTTTTTTTTAATTCAGTTTTCACCGATATATTTTTTCTTAAAACAACAGGATTTACATTATATATTTATATAAAAGCAATTAAACGTTTTTCAATTAGAAATATCTTAGTTTTATTGGAGTTTTAAAATTTTATTTTATGATTAAGTTAAGATTTTCTGTTTCGAAACATAAATTTAATCGACTTGTGCATTTAAAATATGAATTTAATGAACTTGTGGATATAAAAATATAAATATTTTGTGCTACAAAAAAAAAAATTGTTGAAATTTCATAAAATTAACAGATTAAACATATTTTCCGAAAAGTGTTTTAAAGATAAAACATTTCAAAATTAATTTCTCTCTTTGTTGAATATGTTTTGAATGCTTCATTAAAATCCTACAATTATGTGCAGGACACATTAATTTTGAAATTCTTGCAAAAGTCAAATAATAGTCGGATTTTGATGAAAATTTCAGGACTTATTCCTAATTGACCAAAATCAATTTTGAAATAATTATTTTGTATAAAATATTGGTAAAAATGTTTTTTTTACATATATTACCCCCTTCCACTATGTAATTTCCAGAAATGCTTTAAAATTCTAATTCGGGCAACAACAAGCCTAATATAATTAAATTCAGGAGTATTGGGGAATGCTAATAAACAGTTATTTTTTCTCCAATATAGCCCCTTTTCTAAAAAAATAGGTTCGAATTGCAAAAAATGCAATAACTATGCTAATTTTTATGTGGATAAACTTCTGATTGCTTTTATGAACAATATAAATTAAGCGTATCATAGTCTGAAAAGAAAAAAATCAATGAATAATTAATTTTTACAAGAATTATTTTAATTTTTTTAATTTTTTTAATTATATATAAAAATTATATATAAAAAATTTCAAATTTATTGTCAAATTTCTTCCTCAATGAAGTCGGCTAGGGTATGTAATTAATGCATGAAAACTACAATTACCAATCGAAAATTTAAAAGCTAAATGGTAGAGCCAATGGAATTTTAAAATAATTAAAACTTTTTAGTTGTGTGCATTTTGATTGCCCGTATTTTTATTTGTATGGGTGGCCGTACGTGATATTTATCATTAAAAAGTCACGTGATTCAAGGGTTGTCTTCCCTTACATAAAAAATTACATTCGTATATTTTTGTCGCCTTCGGCCTCCCTACTTTAGCGCCTTGTTAACAACTTCCGGTTGTCATTATGTCAATCAACACTTGAGATAAGCAGCGTAGCTCGGATTACCTTAACTGATAAAAACTTATTGCAAATATTTCAGAGAGTAAGCAAGTACATTTTTTGAAAAACAGATAATGGTAAGTTTAACTTAAAAAATTGACTTCAATAAGGTGTCAGCGACGTATATTTTATTTTTGCCGGATTTTTAAAATATGAATGTGGATACTTTTTAAAAATGTGTCGATCAATCAAAAAAATGGCGGTACTTTTAAAAAAATTTTAATCTGAAAAATTTTAGATTCCAATCAATATAATTTCGCTTTAAAATACGCCAGTGTATTTTGTTTACTAGAATTACTAAATTTAATCTCTTGACTTTCAATTAAAACTAATTTTAAACCTAAAATATAATTTATTTATTTTAAAACTTTCATTTTAAAATCAGGTACTGGAAATTTATACTGAAAAGTGGAGGTACCTATACAAATGCAATACCTCGTTTTGGCGCAAAACAAAACAAAACAAAAAACAGATTTTAACCAGAATTTCCGGTGTTTTATAAATAATTTTAGAATATTTTTACATAAAAAATTTAATCTATTCTTTTAATATGGACGTAATATTTTGAGGAAAAATGTTTATTTTCATTATGTATTTTGGCATTTTTTCATGGGGCATTAACGAATTTTTGGAGGTACCTATAAGACTATTTTAAGGTTGACCGATTATTTTTAAAACAGTGCTATAATGAATCTCTGATATATTATTGTAAAAATGTATTTTTTACAAAAAATTCCATTTGGATTTGAACCCATCGAATATTCAGATGTGAATCTCTAGCTAAAATTGCCACTGCTCTTAGTATTTTTTCTTACGCTAAATGGAAGACGCGACGCCATGTCGACTAAGCGTTCATATCATGGCGCCTTGGTCTATTTATCTCTCTTCACTGACCTTCGATACTCCCCCTAGCCTTCTTCGGTGATTGATCGGACCAAGTGATATGACCAGTGGCCAGCAGATTGCTACCTTCCATTCGTGTTTGCGCGAGCCTCACTGCCTTGGCGGCCGACCACGCGCGCCAATGTTTATCCAGCAAACATACGCTTCACCTAAAAACCTCTGCACACACAACAGACGGCTTCATCCCGAAGCAGTCAATGGAGCAAACGTATATGCACACAGCACGCTCACCAAAAGTGGATCGTTTCCTTGTCGAGTTCAATATTTTTCTAAAATTTGGTCTTTATTTTCGCTATTTTTTTCTCTTTTCATTTTTATTTTTATTTTTTCTTTGTGTGGTTTTGACATTGTTGATGGTTATTCATTTTACGTTTTCATTTGATTTTTATCTCTTTTCCGCCAATTTATTTTCTTTTTTTAAAATCCTTTTACTTTATTTTCTCTTCTTTGCGTCGTTTTCTCTTTTCTTTTTTTTGTTTTACTTTTTTGAGCGAAAGGCTGAATGTTGGTCACGTTCTTTTGTTACTCACTTATCTTCGAGAAGAGATCAAAATTTTTCTTCCAATTTCGGAAACAGAAGTCATCTTCAATACTGGTCTCAATGTTTGTAAACGTCTTTCTCATCAAATTTTCTGCTGCCATTGTTTAATCTTACGTTTATTTTAATCTCTTCCACGTCACCTTTTTGTCGTTTTTTTTTATTACTTACTCTTCTTTCTCTTTTTCTTTTTTTCTTTTTCTTCTTCTTTCCACTTCTTTGTCTTTTCTTTCCTTCTCTTCTTTTTCTTCTTTCCCTTTTGTATTATTGCCGCTTTTTCTTTTCTTTTCACTTATTCGGCTTTTCTTTTCTCTTCTTCTTCTATTATTTTTATCATTATTACTTTTTAGTTTTCTGCTCAATAACTTTCTTTGGAGACCAAGTGACAAAAAAGTTTTAGAAATTTCCTCTTATTTTACGTTACATAAATTTATTTTTAGTTCCATTTTTTATATCTTTTTTACTTTCACTTACCATTTTGTAATAATAATAATAATAATAATAATAATAACAAAACAACACATTGAAAGAATCCCTGGAAACCCCAGTTTAAGAGATATACAAAAAATTGTCTTATTAAGTACAGCCCACACACTAAGGAAAACTTTATCTATGTAATGCTAGGGATGATTCCCTATCATTAAAAACATGAAATGGAGCCATAACAACACGCCACTACCTGCCTTAGGTCTCCCCGCAGACTTGGTTGGTAGTGAGACCAAAGCAGAAATCGAAATATGATGAAAAATGAAATAATAATAATAATAATAATAATAATAATAATAATGCATATTCTGTAATTAATACCCAGAAACAATTGACAAACTTATATCAGGCTGCAAGTTGTTAGCACCCACTAAATATAAAACTCGGCTTGATAGAGTGGGGCAATATCTACACTAGAAAATATGCAATATTTACGGAAAGGAAACTGCAAGAAATTGTTCTGAAACTCAGCTAGACGCGGTTTACTGATATATGACCTGTAATAATTTTATGGGACTGTATAGCACACACAGACAGAACAATCAAAACTAATCACCCAGACATCGTGATCAAGAAACACATAAACAAAATATGATTTCTTGTTGACATGAAAGTCCCTGTATCTTCGAAGATCATCAAAAAGCTATCAAAAATGCAAGGATCTTGAAATGGAAATCTCAAAAGTGTGGCACCTGAGGACATCAACAATTGTATTTGGAGCCCTCGGATTGATTGAAAAATGTTCCGATAGACTCACTGAATGGATTCTTGGTAGCCCAAATTTTAAATACAAAAAACTACTCGCATATTACGAAGGGCTTCATCTTTGTAAAATGTGTGATTCTCAAAAAATACTCAGTGGAAATTATCATGATGTCATTTCTGACTTATGGTCTCTGGTTGGGACCCAAAGCGAAATGATTATACACCAGAATTCAAATAATAATAATAATAATAATAATAATAATAATAATAATAATAATAATAATAAGCAAACAGGCCAGACATTATTGTTAAAAACCAGAAGGAGAAAACTTGTCTATTAATTGATATGGCTTGTCCAGCGGATTGTAACATAGCAATCAAGGAATTTGAAAAACTGTCAAAATATAAAGACCTGGAAATTGAAATAGAAAAAATGTGGAAATTGAAAACAAGAGTTGTGCCAGTGATAGTAGGTGCACTTGGAATGATAAAAAATGGAACAAAACAATACATTGAAAGAATCCCTGGAAACCCCAGCTTAAGAGATATACAAAAAATTGTCTTATTAAGTACAGCCCACACACTAAGGAAAACTTTATCTATGTAATGCTGGGGATGATAGGGAAGATAGAAAAACATGAAATGGAGCCATAACAACACGCCACGACCTGCCTTAGGTCTCCCCGCAGACTTGGTTGGTAGTGAGACCAAAGCAGAAATCGAAATATGATGAAAAATGACATAATAATTATAATAATAATAATAATAATAATAATAATAATAATAATAATAATAATGTCGCTTTTGTGGTCGGCGTGCATGGAACTATGTCCAGAAATTTGTCTGCCTTGGGTATACATGGCATCGTAGGCAGTGCTGGGCTGGCAACTCCGTTGAGAATAACTTGCATAATGACGAATGTGTTGCGTCTCTGGTGGGAGCTGGGATATAATATTTATAATTTATTTTGTTCATTTCTATCTTAGCAAAACAATGAAGCTACTAAGATGCAAGAGGGTCACTAAGGATTAGAGAATATGAAAAATATATTCTATTAAGGATATAGGACAATAAAAGAAGAATAATTAAGAATCTAGATGGTAAGGATTGATATTGCATTTCAATATTTGCGGATCAAATTTAACTATAATAATAATAATCATCTCCCAAATCGCAAAAACAGAATGTGTTTTCTTATTGATATGGAAGTCCCTGCAGATTGTGATATATAGGTTCCAATGGACTCATTGAAGAGGTTCTGAGTGGCCAAAACTTTAAAGAAATACAATATATTGTATCCACAAGTACAGCTCAGACATTACAAAGAGCTTTAGCTGTGTAAAATGTGTGTAAAATGTGTAGATAAAAAAAAACACTTATGTCTCATTGGGGGTCATATTTATTTTAATACTTCCTCGTTGGTCACATGTTTTGTCTAAGGCATTCTTAACAGACGTCATCAGAACCACAACTCATCTTATCTCGCCTTCAAATGTTGAAGAGTGTCCAAGATTTCTTCTTTTCAATACCGTTTTTAACCGCAATTCCGTCCATAAATTGTTTCGATAGCATTTTGGATAATCAAGGTATTATCCGTATTTTAAACATATTTCCTTTTTTTTCTTTTTGCAGTCATGGCACTTGCACACCCTGTATAAGTATCTCAGTTGGGTTCCAAGCAGAGGTTTGAATTCATAGTTGACCTATTCCTGGACTGACTGCAAACTACGACGGGAGCCGATATTGCTGGCGATATTTATCGCAGATATATATTTTCAAGGGTTACTGTCCGACTGAAAATGTAAAGGATTCTAACAGAATTCCAACTAGCTTCGCTGATTCCGAGCTCCTAACCACTACACCACCTGAACATCCATGATCTTTTTACTTAATCATGATACTAACGACTCTACAATTGTAACAACAAATTACTATTTTCCTTCTATACAAAATCTTTAACAAATAATCTTTCCAATTCATCTTCATTCTTTATTGTTTCTGTTTCTTATTGCATTATCTCCCTTTAGTCTATATTTATGCGTTTTCCGCCTTCTAACTCTCCCCACTCTGGTTTGCTATCGTCTTTTTTCCACCATGTTTTATTTCGTGGCTTCTTGCCGTCATTTTTTACCACTTTTCACCTCTTTTTCCCGCCAAGAACAAATGAATTATTCCTTCTGCTTCTCACTTCATCATTCCAACTTTCTTCCTCTCCGATTTCTGACATTTTCTGACATTTCCTTCGGTCAAACTGCCAGAATATCTGCCACAAAATGCACACATCAACTTTTCTATCCTATTTCGCGTACATTTATCAACAACCGTTCAGCCTATAGGCTTTACAGAAAACTATTCTCTTCTATCTTTTTTCATTCTCTCATTTTTCCACCATCCAAATTTCCAATATCCTCTTTATCACGGTACGACCCTCTGAAAGAGAAAAATGCAGACAAAATGATTAAGAAAAAAAAGTAATCACTAAATAACATCGAAAATTCAAAGATGCTCCAGAAATTTTTGGTAAACATGAACATTTGAACCAGCAAAAAAAAGGGTTTCAAAAGAAACGGATTTTCCCTTGACACCGCCATTATTTTAACTAGGACTTTAAATGCAATGTCAATACTCATCTCTTAACCACTTGACTTTACTTCTTTCTTCACCACTCCGTATATCCTTACCTTTCTCTCCACCTTTGCAACTGTCATCACACCTGTACTCCCATCCTTCTCTTGCTCCTTTCCAACTGGTTCGTCTTTCTCTCCACTCTCTTCTAATTAATGTTTGTAGGCCCCTGCACATCAGTGGCGTTATCGCCTTGCTCGGGGTGATAAGATTAAAAAGAAAAAAAAATTCACTTCTCAGCAATGCTAATTATTTTAAAAGGCGATGAATACAATTTTAATAAAGCCTGAACATATGATACATGAATTATACATTTTATTTTATCTTGAGAATGTGAAACAAATGTAATAAACATTCATTTATAATATTATTTTTCGGAATGGTTGGCTAAACATCAATCATTCGTAAATAATAACGACTTCCTTATAGTTGGTTCATATATTTTAATAATCTAGTAAATATTTACAAATTTATGAATAAAAAATATTTTTGTATTAATTTTTTATAAACTGTTAGATGATAAATATTATCTTGCATGAGTTTTCATGCAATTGTCTGAATTTTAGATTGTTGTAAATATAAAATTATTCTTTTAAATAAAATCATAATAAATAAATAATGATTAATATTTCTATGGTAAATTTTCAAGAACGAACAATGCATAAATTCACATTAATCAGATTTGTTTTGTTTATTACTTGATACCCGATTCATTTTTTTCAAATGTCTTCCTGTGACATTCTTAAAGGCAATTAATTTCTTTGTTTTTTCTTCTCAATATTTATAATATGATATTTGTTTACTTTAATTTAAATTTATTGCAATGATGGTAATGTTAATATTAGATGTTTCCTTAAAATGAAGCATTTGGCATTCATTGACCGAGCAGCCAGTGCTGCTGTCGGTAGAAATTTATAAAATCTTCTTTAAGTCTATTAACAGTCATAGATATTTGTAGTATTCATTGGGGTTTCTTTGCTATTTTTTTATTTGAAGTAGCGTAAAACGTCTACGTCTTGATTGTGTCATTATTTTTTTCTTTGTGTTACATTTGATATACATTTTCGTTGTTGCCGTTGTTGGAAATCCTCAATTAATACCATTTCTGGTATTTGGTGCAGTTCTTTGTTTTTTAATTGTTTTTCCACTGGATCTATTTACCTTGTACAGCGAGACTATTCTGAGACCCCTAGAAGTTATGCCAGGATTCGTCATCGGAGGTTACATTTTAAACAACATAAAGTACGCAGATGATTCAGTGCTGATAGCAAACACGGAAAGGAAACTACAAGACCTCCTACAGAAGGTAGCTGAAGATAGTGACAAGAAAGGACTACAAATAAACTGCAAAAAAAAAAACGAATGCAAAAAGGGTAGCACAAAATGCCAAATACAAGCAGGATATACTAAAATCAAGCAGGTATAAAAATTTAATACCTAGGGAGTTTTCTAACAGATGATGGAAAGTGCGACACAGAGATCCGAAGGCGAATTGACATGGCAAAGAAAGCATTCCAGGTGTTGAGTAAAGTATTAAGAAACAAGACAATTTCGCTAGAAACAAAGAAGAGAGACACTGGATTGGTACGTGATATCCGTTCTTCAATATGGCAGTGAATGTTGGACAATATCTTCGAAGATGAAGAACAAACTTGAAGCAGCTGATATGTGATTCTACAGAAGGATGCAGCGGATATCATGGACCGAGCATGTGAGCAATGATGAAGTTTTGGAAAGGATGGAAACGAAAAGGAAATTAATACTGAGCATCAGGAAGAGACAGCTAAAGTTCCTGGAATATGCAATGAGGAAGGAGGGCTTGGAGAACCTGATACTAACAGGCCAGGTAGAGGGAAAACGAAACAAGGGAAAGCAGTGGATAACATATTTAAAGAACCTGATCAGGTGGATGACGGAACGAGGATTGTGTGGTGCAACAGGAGAAAGCCTGCTAAGAGTCTCCAGGGATAGGGAGACGTGGAAAGCCATGATCGCCTACGTACTGATAGTACAGGGCACATAAAAGAAGAAGTGCCAATCCACAATGTTCGAAGATGCGTGGTCTTCGTCAAGGCACACAGCCTTCCCTCGATCAACTATTGGTCTGAGAATGCGGTTGTAGACAGTTGACAGCTTATATATTTCAGAAGGATATAAACACCGTGCATTACATCTATATAAAATGTTTTGATCTGACGACACTAACTTTACAGCAATGCCTATGTTTATTTGAACACTTGAACGGCTCAGACAAGATTTCGAAAAAACTTGGAATATTTACAAACGAAAATCTATTGAAATGTTTAGATGTTTCTGAACATTTTTGGTGTCAAGAGATGTGCGTTGTGTTGCAGTGGATATCGACTCGGAACAACAAATCAGGGAGCCGTGTTCGAATTGC
The DNA here is from genome assembly GCA_037127315.1 of Ascarosepion bandense. Taxonomy (NCBI): domain Eukaryota; kingdom Metazoa; phylum Mollusca; class Cephalopoda; order Sepiida; family Sepiidae; genus Ascarosepion; species Ascarosepion bandense. The sequence goes on from JBBBDQ010002040.1 coordinate 4,009,249, forward strand.
ATTTGAATTCCTTGCATTCACTTACGCACAAATGGAAAGGTATTAATCCGTCTCTTCCCTCAAGTTATGGGTTAAATAATAGGACAGATTTGGTTCTATAGCTTTGGCTGGCAATCAGTTTACTGCAGAAAGCAATAGCAAGCTACCTCCCAGTCAGTCATGTCTCTTTCGGGACATGATCGCACAAAGCGTGTATCACGTATGGCACTTAACTGAATGACATGAAATATATATAAAATTATCAATCTGATGAGGCTATTTAAAACCATGACCCAAGTTTCGGTTTAAAGTTTTAGTCTTGTAACAATTGGCGATGTTGGGCAAAACTTTCCCCAACGCAGCCGATTCTGTGTTCAGTTTCTTTATTTCCTATGCCAAATTTGTTTTAACTGATCCATGCAGCAAGGAGTTTAGTATTTACTAAATCCACTTCCTCAATTTTTATGATCGATTCGGTTTACGTGTCATCCCTGCTTTCAGTTTAATCCAAGATTGTAGTTTCTGTTATTTTTAAGTTTATCTTAAGTCCTATTGTTATGAAAATTTGGTAGAGGGATGCTGACTTTCCTTTTCAAATACCCTATGTTATAGATCCCCCTCATCATATGTTCATTGGCTTCGAGAGGGAAAGATGGCTCGTACGTTGTCTTCTATTAGTAGATTCGTTAGGAGTGTTATATAGAATCGTTAAACGATCGGTTCCCATCTCTTCACATCTGTGTTTGTAAATGTGTAGTGCATAGCCTAGGGAGATGTTTGACTGGAGCTCTCATTTTATGCTTGATGTAGTCATGATGAAGTTTGAAATATTTCTGCAATGGGGTCCCCACAAAGAATATAAAATTTTGTAGGCCTGTGGTCACCATTACCACACACTTACATACATACTTCTGTATACTTAATTACGCACGCATGCCTACACATACATATCTGTTACACGTCTTAACCAACATGGCAAGCCCTGGTTGGTTAATTCATCACACGTGACATTTATTTCCCGCGCTTAGATTTAAAGTATATAAGCCTTAGGACTCACGTGGACGCCACTTGGAATATTTATTTTCAGAAGCACAGAACGAATGATGCTGCTTCTTTCCAACTCAATCATTGCGCTAATTATGCCCATAATTAGTTGCTCTCAAATATTCTTTAAAATATACTTTCTCTCTATTACAACAAATATCTCTACAAACCAACAATACACTTTTACAAACTATCACGAGCAAAATGTATACAACTCTTTTTCAGGAATTCCTCAACCAAGAACATTAAGACATTTTACATCATGTTTCCAGAGAGAACATTAATTCAACTCTCTTACATGCAAGATAATTACCACTTTATAACCATCAGTCAATACAATGTCATTAATATTGTTTAATCGTATTTGAGTTGTTCTTTATTTATATGTGGTGTTTGGATGACCATTCTTCCTTCTTTTATTTGCTGTATCGAAGATAATACATGGTCAGCCAGTCCACTACAGGCCAATAAAGTACATCTATTAAATCAATATAATCATTAGATCCGATGCTTAGAATGCATTTTCTAATTGATGAGGAGAGTAAGTTTTTGTTAATGCGTCCATTGAGGTCTACAAAGCAGGTAACACAATTTATTATTAAAAAATCAACGCGAAAACTGTTTTGTGATCTTGAGCAAGTGATTGGCGAAACTGGTTTTGGATGGGTAACAAGAGAAAGAGCCACTAGGAATAGGAAGACGTGGAGGGCTATGATCGCCTAGATTCTGAAAGGAATCGGCACATATAAAAAGAAGAAGAAATCCTGATTAAACATCGTGTTATCTGTCTATTTTTGCTTGGTGAGAAATTTATAATTGAAAAACAGTGCCAAAATGTTCCCAAGAAATCGAGAAGATTACAAGTATATTAAACTGAAGTGTGTGCCTATTTTTTCTTTAGAATCGCTTGAATTCTTCTTGTATCTATTTGAAGATACTATGCTGTTATGACATCTCCTTTTCTACCACAGCCTTAAAAAATTCTCTGTTAAACTAAAAACCAGCAAGGGTGGTTGGGTCATACGTTGTTTCATTCCACTAACCAAATGCCAATACTTTTGTTTTGCGACACGGCTTTTTTGTTTTGTCCTGCTGGAAGTGGATATTTGAACGATCATTTTTGTTAGAAAGACTCATTTCATATTCCAAATTATACATGATCTCAATTTCTCCTGGAAAACGCATTTTTACTTGGGAAAAAGAGAATCAATAAAAAATGTCATTATATAAACTATTTGAATATAGCATATTTTCTCTCGGAAATAAATTATCAAACAATTTGGGACACTGAAAGTAAAAACAAAAAAATAAAAGCATAATCTGAGTTTAAATATTCAATAACATAGGATGCTGACGTTCCACAAATAAAACAATAGGAAGGAATATTAGGATCCCTCCAAAACATATGGAGTTAGTGGTAACTGTTGTGGGATCTCCCCTTTTTTATATAATAATGGACTCTACTGAGTGTACATATAATCCTGCCTATAGTGAGAACCACAGAATTTATTTGGAGTTGGATCTGGAATCACAGTTGTAGTTGCGTTGCTCTGAACTCTATTCTGTTAGAATAACTTATCCGGACATACTATTTCACTTCAAGACTGTATATATTTATTTTCCCTAACAGTATTCCTAAATTGACTAACCCAAGTTCCAATTCGTACATTACGTTCAATGTTACCTACTTCTTTTTATCTTCATATCTGTTTTTGTTGTTTATTATTTTGTGCGGCTCCTCACCCGGAATCCACAACAGTGACATTGCAATTGTCATTAAGAAATCTGGTCCTAAAATGTATCCTGTTTTCTTTAAACTCTACAATATATCCCTTGCTAATTTTTGTTTCCTGAAAAGTACATTCTTTAAGGACTCAGCTAACCAGCTAATCCTTCTAAGTATCGACCTTCTTATCCCTTTTTAACATTTTACTAGGGACCCTAATCAGCTCTGAAATGCTTATGCAACATCACTCTTTCGTGCTCTCAGGTAAACTTCTGATGTGTTAACAGTTACTGCTGAAATTGCCTATCAAACTTCAGATGATGATGATGATGGAACACGGGTTGTTGCTTTGAATATCGTTAAGGTATTTGACAATGTTGAGCACGAAGTCTTCTTTACAAATTGAACGGTTGTGATATTTCTAGAATTATTTTTACTTGATTCAATTTTTCTTATCAAATCGCAGAGTCAAAGTTGTCTTGAACAGTCTGGAATCTTCTATATCTTTTTGCATTAATGTGGATACCCCTTAGACCTCCGTTATTCCTAATTTGCACCAACGACCGTCATTAATTTTCACTTTGATATCTATACTGATGACTATTTACATTTAATTTTAAGTTTAATTGATCCAATATGATCGAATGGTGTTGATGAAAAAAAAAAAACATTGACCTACAATCTGTTGTTAATTTGGGTTAGAAATGACATGGTAATTGGAGTAGATAGACTAATAATTGGAGTAGATAGACTAAACTATCGCCCGGTTCATACTCCACCCACGTCTATTGAACAGGTGAAGAGGCTCATCCCTTGTTCCCTGTTTAGGATGTGGTTTCCGGCTTTCTCTTTTCCAATTTTTCACTCTTACGTAGCCCCCTGCGCATCAGTGGCATTACTGCCTTGCTCGGGGTGATATGATTAAAAAAATTAAAAAAAAAATGTTAATTTTAAAACCTCCGAAACATTCTCGAATTATCGTTTTCAGCTGTCAACCAGGAAAAAAAATAATCTGCTATGTTATAGGTTTTGACCTGGTATCTCGACTTCAATTTCCCACCACCGTAACGTATCTTCCCTCTGTCTTTTCTATAAGTAGTTTCTGTTGTGGGATCTCCCCTTTTTATATGATAATGGACTCGACTTGAGTATAAATATACTCTTGAATAATGAGTTACGCAGAGTACAGTAAGAGACATCGTAAGAGATCCGTAGGATACCGAAGTTTTATACAGAATACTGCGTCAGTAGCTTTGAGATTGGTTAAGCCGTTGTAGTTTTTCTGCAGGGCAATAATATAAATAAATCACATACTTGAAAAATCGACATTTTATAAACACACACACACACACACACACACACACACACACACACATATATATATATATATATATATATATATATATATATATAGATATAAAGTAGAATCCTTGGTACTTGGTACGGTAAATTCCAAGGGAGATTAAATCCAAAGGGAACTCAATGTTAAAATTTAACAGACTCAAGAACAAAAGTTAGATGCTTTTATAAATCCATAAGTAATATGATATTTCGCGGGGTCAACCGCTCGTCAGACCAAATTCATACAACAATGGACGGATCCGTTTTATTGTTGTATGAGCGGTTGATCCCGCGAAATATCATATTGCCTATGGATTTATAAAAACACCTAACTTTTGTTCTTGAGTATATATATATATATATATATATATATATATATATATATATATAAGTATTATTACAGACCTAAAAAACATAAGGGAATTCGAACGAAAATTTAGACTTATAGAAACTTTACACAACAACAACAATACTACTGATAGCTCCATAGTAAAAAAAAACAGATCTAAATATTTCCTAAATAAAAATAACAATTTTAATGAAATGAATATATTCTTTGAAATATTCACACACAAACAAAAACTCGCATTAAAAAACATCCGTGAGAACAATGACATTCTAATAAAGGATGCAGACAAGAGCAATGCTGTAGTTGTTATGGATAAAACTTACTACAAAACAAATATTCACGATATGCTAAGAGACGAAAATAACTACAGATTATTCAACCATAATATAGATGAAAACATTGCATAAAAAAAACTCTGCCTTGCATTCAGTGGAATACTAAGGAAAAAGAAAAATATTTTTTTTACAGGCTTTACTTCAAGAACCAGTAGTTTTTACGGACTCCCAAAGATACATAAAACAAACACAATTAAAGCCGCTATCCTTGAATAAAATTTTTTAAAAATATATTCATACCTTAAACCCTCAGTTAAGTGCCATATGTGATACAAGCTTTGGGCGATCATGTCTCAAAAGAGACATGACTGACTGGGCAGAAGATTATCCCGCAGTAGGTTGCCATTGCTTTTTGCGGTGGACTGGTTGTCAGCGAAGGTTATAGAACCCAATGTGTCCTGTTATTTAACCCATAACTGGAAGGAATAGACGGATTAATACCTTTCCCAAGGGTATTTGCGCGTAAGTGAATGCAAGGAATTCAGCTGGAATTCGAATTCGGTACCCCGATTTGTCGTTCCAAGTCGATATCCATGGCTCCACAACGCACATCCTTAAACCCTAGTAATCTTAAATTCAGAGTCATTCATCAATGACCTCCCAGATGAGATCAAGTGCCAAGTAGGCATCTACGCAGATGATACCACAATTTACTCCCGCATCAGTAAGAAACCGGTCGTGGCGGTCAAACATAATCTCGCTGCTGAACTTGAACAGGATCTACACTCTGTGGTGAATTGGGGCAAGAAGTGGCTTGTCAATTTCAATGCGTCTAAGACCAAGCTGTTGTCTGTTAATCATCACAGTCAACCTCTCCTGCCTCCCATAAGCATGGACCAAGCGATTTTCTCTGAGAGCAATACACTGCGCCTCCTCGGCCTTACCTTCCCTTCTGATCTCAAATGGAACCACTACATCGAGTCCATAGTTAAATCCACTGCTAAGAAGGTTGGATCACTGTGTCGGGCCAGGATGTTTTTTCCCACCTGAATCCATCCTGCATATATACAAATCAACCATTCGTCCGTGTATGGAATACTGCTGCCATATATGACCAGGCGCCCCTGCCGTTCATCTCAGTGTCCTCGACAGGCTCCAAAGGAGAATCAGTAATATGATAGGTACTGATTTGGCGGCTCGACTACAGTTACTTCCCCACCGACGAAATGTGGCCTCCCTTTGTCTGTTTTATAAATACTTTCATGGCTACTGCTCGAACGAACTTAAGTCACTGGTGCCTTAATATCAGAGATGCAATCTCTGAATGGGCATGTACAAAAAACCAATGTAGTGTACCAATTTACATGCCCATTCAGAGATTGCATCTCTGATACTAATCAAAAACCTAGTACATATATTGGTTTTACTACAACCACGCTCTCCCGTAGACTTACATGTCATCTTTCTGATCAGAGTACTATTAAACAACATTTCTCTGAAAAACATAAACATGTAGGTAATATCAGACAGATTTTGGTCAACAATACGGTGATCCTTACTCATACACACAATAAGAGGAACCTGCAGATATTGGAGGCCATGTACATCAAATCGAAACAACCAACACTCAATAACATCAACTTTAAATCCGGAAATAACATATTACATTGCATTTGACTACATGGTTTTGTTGTCATTTCGCGCTATCACGGGGTTTTGACGCCATAAAACCGCATCGCAAACTTAAGAACTGCGTTTATTATTTTTGGTAACTATTGCCGTTGCCAAGCGGAGTTTTATGTCAGCACAAAATAAAATCGTCGGTGATGGTGGATTTTATAATATTTCAGTTTAAACAACCTCTCTGAAGATGGCTCATGTGAGCCGAAAGCTTAGAAGAAAACCAATAAATAATTATCCAAATTTTGGAGAATTTTTGTCTTTACTTTCAACTGAAATTAAAGCAAAAATACAACGTTTAGAACGGCTCATGACTAAACATAATAAACATGCATTGTCTCTTATATTTAACAGCATATGCTTAGAAAATTACTTGCTGCCTCGATATACTATATATATATATATATATGTATATGAAGAAAGAAAATACACTTTGGCAATATGTTTTGTCCTTAGGCGAATTTTATTGTCAAGGCAAAGGATTTTATATTGTAACAAGTATTTATATACAAGAGTAAAATGCTACCGCTTTTTCAAAATTTTAAAATTTAGGAACGCTCATAGGTTGGTCGAAATGTTAGGCAAGCAATCGAAGACGCAAGGTGACACAATTCAGTGTCAAATTTTCTCCAAGGACAGATAAGAGAAGTTTTCCTTTTGTCTCTCCTCATGATATTGTCTTTTTACAGATATATTCTATATACTCTACCTGAAATTTGCATATCAAAGATACCTGCGTGTGAGTATATATATATATATATATATATATATATATATATATATATATATATATTATCAGGACCCTTGTAATAGCATCTTTAGTCTTCTCAGTGGATTCGCAACAACTGCAAATTCTGGACTATATGTAGGGTGACGGACAGATTTTATTTTAACACAAGATTTTATTGCATAGTGAGCTTCCAAAATGTTTTCAAGACCCGACTGCAGTATTACGTAGGACATTTTTAAAAAGCTTGGACAGCCATCTCTTTCAATCTGAAATAACTAAATATTTCAAAGGTCAGCTTATTAGATGTCTAGTAATGATAAACTAAAATTACAATCATCTAGAATAGTTATAACTGCATTAATAAAATTAAAATAATGAACATATATATATATATATATATATATATATATATATATATATATAATAAATTTTCAATATTCAAAAATGTTGAATGAACATTTCAACATGAAATCCCTAAGAGAGATTTCACATCTCCTCAGCAACCGAAATATTTTAAAATGGAAGAAATTAGAATAAAAGGGGGAATAAAAAATTAAAAATTAAAAAATTAAAAAAAATGACGGTTAAGATTTGAGAAATTTACGTCACAAAAAATTTTCGGAAGTAAATTATGTCTAATTTTAGATTTGAACTTTTAGATAGAGTTGTAAGTGAAGAAATGAAAAGTTTGGTTTCGTCTAGCTTTTCAAAGGAAAGGGGTTAAAGGAATTAGGAAATGGTGTTAAATTGAGAATTGGGTTAAACCAAATAAAACAAAAAGGGGAAGTGGGAGGGAAGAAAAATAAAGACAAGGAAAGAGAAGAAAAGAAAAGAAAAAAGAAAAAAAATCATCTTAGAAACGCTCGATACGTGTCAAACAAAACTAACCTTATACATGGGTTAAAGTATTAGACAAAAGAGACTTTTTAGAAAAAGCATATTTAGGGGAAAAATAGATATAAGAATTAAAAATCTTTTAATAAAGTTAATCTAATTAAAGATACGTCTAAGTATCGATAAACTAAATAAAATAAAATAAAATAAGAATAAAGATTTTTAAAAATTGTAAATTAAAATTTTTTTAAAAATATTAATTTAAAAAATTTTTTTTTATATAAAAATTTATAAAAATTATGATGCGAAAAAGATATATACTAGCAGAAGAAATCGGGGGTTAAATTAGTATTTTTTTAAAAGTAGACAAACAAAGGAGTCTGGGTGAGGAAGTTAGAGGGTTTAAATACTATTTAGAGTTAAATTAATTTATCAAAAACCATTAAATTTATATATAACATCCTAGAACCTAAAATTTAGTATTTAAAATTTAAGTGTTCACAAAACACGCTTTATGACGGCACTTTATATATATCATTTATATTAAATATATATCAATATATATTTATCATATATATATATATATATATATATATATATATATATATATATATAATAAAATACAGTTTCAGCTTTGAATGAAATCTTCAGGAGAACCTGAAGATTGCGTTTAAGCATGAAACATTATTGTTGTCACCCAGTGGTTCCCTCAGTGTCCATATCATATATATACACTTGAGCTCTCTAACAAAAACACTAAATGAATTTTATAACTAAACGATCACACGATCTCTCATGTGAAGACGCAATATATGAAAATGCTGATGTTGCCATTTGTACGACATTTCGGCCGTTGTACGCTCCGGCTTTCTTCGGATGCTAGGAATTTCGAACCGTACCCTTTATTACGCTCACTGGGGTATATGAACTCCATTCTTAGCTGGAAGTCTCGATTGGACGTCATGGGTTATCTCCCTCTAATCTAGCAAGTTACTTGTTCACTACTGATGTAGCCTGGTATTAAACTCACAACTCTAAGAGTCAAGTCAGGAACTAACCAACGTTTATATCCACTAGGCCACTAAAAACAAGAACAACTGAATTTTTGGGACTTATAAATCTAATGTCCAGTTACCCTTTTTTTACCAGTGTTCATATTGCAACTTTTTGATGTTAATGGTTTTCTCTAGTATTTTTGATGCCAATGGTTTTCCCTAGTATTTTTTTACCAGAGCTCATATTACAATTTTTTGACACTAATAATTTTCTCTGGCACTATTGGAGTAGGTAGACTAAACTATCGCCCGGTTCACACTCCACCCACATCTATTGAACAGGTGAAGAGGCTCATCCCTTGTTTCCTGTTTAGGATGCGGTTTCCGGTTTTGTCTTTTCTAATCTTCTCACTTTTTTTTTCAATTGAAGTAGATAGACTAAACTATTGCCCAGTTCACACTCCATCCACGTCTACTGAACAGGTGAAGAGGCTCATCCCCTGTTCCCTGATTAGGATGTGCCTTCTGGTTCTCTCTTTTCCAATCTCTTCACTCTTATGTAGCCCCCTGCACATCAGTGACGTTGCCGCCTTGCTCGGGGTGATATGATTAAAAAAAAAAAGCAACAGAGCAACAAAATATAAAACTCTTTAAGGTGTATGAAAGTTGAATTTATTCTGGTTTTGGACAATGTCGGCTCGGAACGAGAAGCCGGGGAGCCGAGTTCGAGTTCCAGTTGAATCCATTGTATTCATTTACGCGCAAATACCCTTGGGAAAGGTATTAATCTGTCTCTTTCTTCCAGTTATGGGTTAAATAGCAGGACAGATTGGGTTCTATAGCCTTGGTCGGCAACCAGTCTACCGCAGAAAGCAATGGCAACCTACTGCGGGATAATCTTCTGCCCAGTCAGTTATGTCTCTTTCGAGACATGATCACCCAAGCGTGTATCACGTATGGCACTTAACTGACTGATACTGAATTATAGAACGGAAACGAATAGAATTCTCAATGATATAGAGAGGGCAAATTAAATATCCTTAATAAATAAACTTTAACCTAACTAGTTTTAAATTAAAACTGTCTGCCCAAATATATGCAGTATCTAGGTGTGTGTGCGCCAATTTCACATATAATTAGGCTTTGAATATAACATTTAGTTTTGGTTTTATATATTTTGTTTTTCGTTTAATATTTCGCGTTGCTTCTGTGCAGAGTCCTTGGAAAATTCCATGCTGTGGGTTCGCCATCAAAATAAATCTAAATGAACGGGGAACGTGCGGGAAACTCTTCTCGTCGGCCGATGTTTGTGGATTGTATTTGCTGTGGCAAATAAATGACGCTGTTGTCTCAATTCACTAAATTTCCAAAGACATCACAGATGAAGGCTTTATTTGAACGGTATCTCTTTATTTCAGTCATCTTAAACATTTCAAACATGGAAAAGACAAGGAGTGGAGTCTCAGTGAAAAGCTTGTCTCTCTTATCTCTATGTTATAGATATTGGCTGCGACGCTTACGAACACATCTTTCGCATTGAACAAATGCAAAGGAATACTGACTTTTATTAAGACAAACTGAAAATCACCGACTTTGAAAGCATAATACAGACTTTAATATATATATATATATATATATATATATATATATATATATATGCTTGTGTGTGTATGTTTGTGTGTGTGCGTGTTTGTGATTGAATGTGTGTGTGCGTGCATGCGTTTTTGTATGCATATGTGCATCAGTTGTATATGTACTCATTTACATATCGCATTTTCTATTTTTATATATATATATATATATATATATATGTGTGTGTGTGTGTGTGTGTGTGTGTGTGTGTGTGTAGCTTCGTTTGTATTCAATCCATATTTATTTGCATATTTAAAAGTACATTTGCAAGTGCGATCATTACGAATAAACGAAACAGACATGTATACAGATAGATAGATAGATAGATAGATAGATAGATAGATATAAATATTTTTCCTTACCGGTAATACGACTTGGAACTTCAGGTGAACACAGCTCTTGATGATTGCGTCGTACATGAAACTCCAAGTTGTGCTACCGCTGTGAATAAATATTATGAGTGTAAAATTGTTTTTGTTTTTCCACAACGTCAACAGACGATCACAGTAAAGAAACCACAGAAGGTCTTTTATCCACATGAAGGTCCATTTGATGGCGTCGAAAGCAAATGTTAAAAATCAGTACTTTATTTTAAAGAAAAACAGACAGTGCCATCATCATTTCATCTTGGGTATTAATTGTTTATATATGGAGAAACAAGTAGGTCAGTCATAAGAAAAAATAATGTTACACATCATAACAAATTATTTTAGTCTCTATTTCTAAAGCTCTCGTCTTTATCAGTAATGAAGTTATTCAAATAGATTGAATATTATACAGATATAGCTTCATATATATATATATATATATATACGCTCTCACACCCTGATTGAGCACTTTTGACAAATGGTAGACTTTGAACAACAGTAGCTACTCTGGCATCTACGCATCATCATTCAGCAATGAATTAGAACACTCTCAGCTATTATGCTTGTATAATGATAATGATAATATACACACTAAAAAAGTTTCTCTCCTTCCACCGAGCGCCCGTAGCTCAGAGGTAGAATCGCCGACTGACGCCAATTCGGTCGGATTTCAATCCTGGGTAAAAAGCAATCGGCTGTCTAGCCGTACAGATGTGTGATACAGCGAAACAGATCTGTCTGCGGATGACTATATATATATATATATATATATAAACGTATTTAAAATGGAACTTTGTGTGTGTGTTCAAAAAGAACTCAGTGTTAAATTTATTTATTTAATTTAACAGAGTAATATAATTTAGAAAAATGTTTAGCTATTCTACAATTTCATGGGTTATACGTCTTTGGTATTACCTATTGATTAATCATTAATATTTCTGGATCATAGCGTCATCTTCAGAGTGATAGGAGAGCTTAATTTCACGTCCACGCATTGTGATAGCCTTCAAAACCTACCCATACACCAATTATACACAATGCTTCAAGCAAATTACAAAAATCTCATATATATATATATATAACGCAGAATATCTGGTATTTAAGTCAGGTAAATTCCGATAGAGAATTTACTCAAAAGAACTCAATGTTAAATTTATTTATTTAATTTAACAGAGTAATATAATTTAGAAAAATGTTTAGCTATTCTACAATTTCATGGGTTATACGTGTTTTGCCGCTGATCTTACTTGTATCATTTGGGTCTGATGAGATGTAAGATCAGCGGCGAAATACGTATTACTCATGAAATTATAAAATATTTAAAAACTTTCAATATATATATATATATATCTGTGTGTGTGTGTGTGTGTGTGTGTGTGTGTGTGTGTGTGTGTGTGTGTGTGCGTGTGTGTGCGCGTGTGTGCGTGCGTGTGCGTGCGTGTGTGTGCGCGTGCGTGTGCGTGTGTGTGTGTGCGTGCGTGTGTGTGTGTGTGTGTGTGTGTGTGTGTGTGTGTGTGTGTGTGTGCGTGCGTGTGTGCGTGCGTGTGTGTGTGTGTGTGTGTGAGCTGAGGGCAGGGTTGAATAAATTAATCTAATGAAAGTGCAATGCCATTAAACTTAATAGAGCAACAGAGTGCGATGGATAAATTGTCAACTGAAAAATGCATAAATGAAAATAACATTGACATTTCCTTTAAACATATATATTTGCCAAAATGACACAAAAATACCTTGAAGTAGGATATCGATTAGTAAATCAATTCAATGAAATCGCTTTTGGTTTCAAGGACGGCCTTTAGAAGATTTCGGAAACTGCTGCATCTTTTCTGGACGGTCTCCTTTATTAAATTGCTGAATTCTGCCATCGCCTTTGCTTTCAGACCATATTTGGAGTTTTGGAGCAAGGATTTTCGTTGTTCTCTTGCTCAACCACGCAGATGTAAGGGGTCGCCAGATGTAAGGGGTCGCCAGATGTAAGGGGTTATGTGGTCGCAGAAATTGTCTGACAACCATGACTGAGTTCTTCTTGCGTGGATTAGTGCAAAGTCCAGTTGCCAGACATGGAATCTTCCAGCAGCCACACTCTTGATCCAAGGCAGCAGTATGTTCTCAGGGCACTTTATGTAGGCCTACGTGTTGAATCAGAGGCCCTGTCGAAAAATGAATGGAGGCATAATGTCGCCTTCACTAGTGATCACTGGAAACACCTTGGCAATCAGCATTAAACTTACCCAATTTTTTCTAAATTCTCTGCACACTCTTCAGATTGACACCCAAAGGCTCTGAAATGCTCATATTAGAGGTTCCAGCACAAAATTAAACAGTAAAGTATGCCGTTTCCAAATTTATGGGGAGTAAATTGTATCATGGGGCGTTTTTTCTAACAAACGGAGCTTAAGTGGCCCTAACATATCGTTACAAAAATTAATGAATGTTTATGTTAAAGCTGATCAACAAATTTTAAAAGCAATTCAAGAGAGAAAGTAAAAATCACATCTTTACTGTGGCAGGCAAGCTGCTATTATTAAGGAGGTAAAGACTAAACAGACCTAACCTTTTGATGTTCTCATTACTGTTGACAGGAGAATTCTTATTTCAAAAGTCTGTAAAAGCCTTCTTTTAAGCCTTGATAGTACCAACACTTGCCCCCACACTTGTTTAACAATCCATCTACAAATACATTCATTCAAAGATGACTTACCACAATTAAAAAAGAATTTGAACATGTTCGGGAATATATTTGAAGTCGCGAAACTTTTCTGTTTATTCTGAAGCGCTTTTGTTATTAAATCAATTATAATAACAGAATAAAGAAGTTCAGGTATTACTTATGGATAATCCAAAACCAGACAAACACTGCATATGTCAAGATCTACTATACTCAAGTTTTAATAGAAAATCAAGAAAAAAATTATGATATACTTTGATCTAGTTGTAGTGATATTTAAACGTTGAAATCATGCCTTTTCTTTGGAATATAATTTGATTAGAGCTGTTCAGTGAGGTCTTATACTGATTCTGTGATTGTCGGTGTATTAACTTATATATGTCTATATTTTTTTAGAATATGTAGTATTTACAGTATTTACATTATTCGGAATATTTTCGTCATCTTTGTTGCCATTTGAACGACGTTTCGGCCTTTGTACGTTCTGGCATTCTTCAGGTGCTAGGAATTTTCGAACCGAACCCTTTATTACAATCACTTGGGTATATGAACACCATTTCTTGCATAAAGCCTCGATTGGAAGTCATTAGTTATCTCCCTCTAACCCTGCAAGTTACTTGTTCATCACTGCTGTAGCCTGGTATTGAACTCACAACTCTAAGAATCAAGTCAGAAACTAACCCACGTCTATATCCCATATACCCCAGTGATTGTAATAAAGTTTTCGGTTCGAAATTCCTAGCACCTGAAGAAGGCCGGAGAGTATAACGATCGAAACGTCGTCCAAATGTCAACAAAGATGAGGACAGTAGTCCGAATAATGTAAATACTGTATTAACCTATATTTGTTACTCTGTTTACAACGATTACTTCTCCTTTCTTAAAGTTTTAAATAGAAATTCCAGGATTTTAGGTGTAGATACATAACGAGAGATGTTTCTCGCTAGTGAAGGAACCAAATTGAAAGATATGCTGAAGTTTAAGTTTTCCAACGAACGCATCTGTAAATATACTTACCCAACCCTATTTTCATTCAAATGAAATCGGGACTCAACAATGACTTGCGTTCTGCGCATGTGTAGATTGCCAAACAGAACAACGTTTCCTAGAAAATATCTATCATTGACTAGTGAAAGTTAAAGCCAGGTCGACAGACAAGAAGACAGCTTGTTTGCCGAGCCATAAGGCGTTTCGTTGGACGTCCATAAAGTAAAGGTTAGGGTAGCAGGCTGGAATTGTTGACAGGTCCTCGGATTAAAAGAGGATGACAATTTAGAGCAACGCCATCTTGTGCTTGTCCCCACACCGGCGACATCTTCAGACATATTTTCTCTTTAAACATATCTTTATGCCCGTAACTCAGAATACTGGAGGCGTTGTGGACAGCATGCAAAAAGAAGAAATATATACAATAATTTTAAAACCCATCCGTAAATACCTACTGGACACTAGAAGCAGGCATGTTTACAGCCTGCTAGATTTAGTCTTGTTTATAAATACCCTAGTATATATATTCAAATATATTAATCAAGTACACGCAAATGTGCGATATGTTTGATTGCAAATATATTAAGGGTATTCATAGATTGTAACAAAAGTGTTACTGCTAGATGCATGTACGAATAACTTTATTTTCATAAAAAGTGATATATATATATATATATATATATATATATATATATATATATATATATATATTGATGATTTAAGTGTTAAAATGTTAAAACGGTGAATAATATGGCAATGTTGGTTACTATGTTTATAGCCATAACCATTCCATTTCTTCGATATTAAGAACTCTTCCTGTATAAATCCAATTCATTATTCTAGAGTAATATATAATTATCGGATGTTATATGTCGCAAGATATCTTCAAAAAGTAACCAAAATGACGTTACACATATATTATACATCTTTCATATATGTAATACGTAACACATCATTTATACTTAACAAAGTGACAGACTAATTATAGTACATGTGAATTAAAGTTATGTAAAAAGAATATATATATATATATATATATATATATATAGGTAGATAAGTATATATATATATATATATATATATATATATATATATAGGTAGATAAGTATATATATATATATATATATATATATATAAGTAGATAAGTATATATATATATATATATATATATATATATATGATAAACACCTGAGTATTGCTGAAATGCATGAAAGCCGGTGTTGTGCGTAAAACATACGATAATCTAAACTTATTTATAAATCGAACTTTGTCTGTGTGTGTGTGTGTCTGTGTGTGTGTGTCCGTTACCTATAGACATCGAAACAGCTGAATCGATTTTCTTGAAAATTCACACAGTTGTACGATAAGCGTCTGCGAGTGTTCTTAGCTAGGTTTTGTGTCGAGATAATCGAAAAAATCGGGTTATAGAAGAAGTGGTCTGATTTTAGTCAAATTTGATACGCTCATAGATAAAGACATAATCAACGATATTCAGATGTTTCAAGGTTGCAGTTCTTACAATAGTGCATAAACTCGATAATATATATATATATATATAAAAGGCAAGATGTTTGTGTGTGTGTCTGTTTATCTGCTTGTATGTTTGTATTTTTTCAGCCCTTTTTTTTAGTTTTTGCTTCGGGTTTGGCTCTAAGTAGGTATAATTGTAGTTCTTAGTCTCAGCCATGATACCATTTACTCAGAAGACTTATTTAGCCTTCAAAATTCAGTTTACGACGAAAAAAACTTATTTGATATCGATACAAGGAATTCAAAATTTGACTTACATCCATTCATTATTTTTCAGTCTACGGTTTCGCTTTAACTGAAAACAACTATTGCTTTTTAGTCTTTCGTGCCAACGTCCAAAGACTCTGAGCTCCCGGACCATGGATTAGTTTTAAAGCTATCATTACACCCGAGCAACGCCAGGCTATACTGCTAGTATATATATATATATATATATATATATATATATACAGGTTTCATTGAATAATATAGGCAAGTTCTGTTTGTTCATTTTGTGTATGATACTTTCGTATGATCTGATTAGCTTGATAGTGTTGTTATGAAAGGACGACAAGAAATCGCAGTAACTGTTGATTTTTTATCAGGTCTGAGCTTTCGGCTTACATAAGCCACTATCAAAGGGGTGAACATTTAATATACAGTGAACATAGAACATTTAAATTATTAACAGAGTGGAGTTATACAGAGAAAATTAAACAGGTCCATTTTTTGCGTCGCAGATGGCCGCAGGCCGTGAACGAAATGGTGGTAGTAATTTTTGGTCAAATGAGAGTATAGTGGCATGAGGAGATTGGTCTGGGAACTGCTACTATCCCCTCATATCACTATACTCTCGTTTGACCAAAAACCTACTACCACCATTTTGTTCTCGGCCTGCAGCCGTCTGCAACGTATAAGCAGTACCCTACAACGAACCAATTATCCAGGGTATATGACAACAACTCCAACATACACGGAAGAGAGGGTGCATGAGGTTAACAACTCTCAGAAAACAGCCTCGGTCTGCCTACCCTATGTGAAGGGCTTATCGGAGAAAATACAAAGGATCTGTGGTCAATATAACATCAGGACGATCTTCAAAAGTGGTTCTACACTTCGTAGGTACCTCTGCCGAGTAAGACCCCAACAGAGGAAGACATCTTCAGACATATTTCCCGCTAAGGTAAGCCTACAAGAACGTCACAAGGCCGTAACACGAGGGGAGATAGCAAAATCGGGCGTAGCTGACCACATATGAATGGAGAAAGGGGATCACCGACCCCTATGGGATGAAGTTGCAATAGAGAACGCCACTGGAATCTACGTAAACTTAAGGAATCAGCACATATGCGAGGCTACGAATATCTCCCAAGCCGACCAAGCGTAGAGATGAACACATTATGGGAACCAGTAATACGGAGTGCCAGAGAAAATCATTAGGGTCAAAAATTGCAATATGAACTTTGGTAAAACATAATAGAGAAAACCATTAACATCAGAAATACTAGAGAAAGCCATTAACATCCAAAAATTGCAACATGAACTCTGGTAAAAATGGTTACTGAACATTAGGTTTATAAGTTCTCAAAATTCAGCTGTTCTTGTCCTTAAGGGCACATGGTCCAGTGGATATGAACGCTGACTTGACTCTTAGAGTTGTGAATTCAATTAAGTTAGATTAAACAATATTATTTGGCTATTATACTATAACACCCTTTTTGCTTTCTTAAATTTTATTTCAATTTATAGTCTTTTCCCGGGTCTTAGATGCAAAGTTGAGATGATTGCTTGTTTTTATGGATAATCATTTTGGCTTATTTAATGCCGACAAATATTTTGGATTTTAAAAATATTATTTTTTTGCAAGTGAATACTGCTTTAACAGTTAAGAATAACAATAATTTTTTTAGATACGTCCCACTATTTAGTCCATATATGGGGGTGAATTCATGCTTTTCCCATGGATATTTGTGCATAAATGGATGTAAGGAATCCGCCTGTAATTCGAGATCGGCTCTGCGATTTTTCATTATGAACCATTTATACTATCCATTACACCACCCACACATCCATTAGATAAAATAAGTTACCCAGTTAAATATTACGAGAGAGAATACAAACTACCAATACCTGTAAATAATCCAGAATGCAATATTAAAACTGAATCTTTTTAGGAAATTAGGAGGGTTTTCAGAAAATTTCAAAATCCTACCCAGAATGTACTTCCGATATTTACATATTGGTTAGACTTGATGTTAGGCTAACCTTTGTATGTCATCTTAAAATGTGAGGAGCATATATATAATAAATATTTGTAAAATCTAGTTACATTTTTTTAATAATCATATCGCCACAAGCAAGGCATTTTACTGCCACTATTTTGCAGGGGTTTACATAGGAGGAAAGTTATGAGAAAGAGTGACAGGTTATAGGGGGTGTCAGGAAGTGGGTAAGAGAAGGATGAGAATACTGATGAAAGTGGAGTGGACGGAGAAAGAAGCATGAGAGAAAGGATGCAGGTTAGTGTGATAGGAGGTGACTATTTACTTTACATTTAAATTTTTGGAGATTGTGGCTGTCGGGGAAACAAGTAAACGGAAGGGAATTCCACAGGCAGGAAGTGCGAGAAAAAAAGCTGTTGGTGTAGAATTTGCGTTTACACTTTATTGGTTTCACAGTAAAAGTGTGGGACCTAGTTCCTAATCTTGTAGCTCGAGTAAATTCATATATAGGGGGAACCAGTGAGCTAAGTTCATCAGAGCAGAAGCCGTTAAAGTATTTGCAGAAGAGACACAGTGAAACCACATTTCCGGTGAGAAAGTGACTGTATCTGAGCTGCCAAGTCGAGATCGATCACATTACAGATTCTCCTTTGGATTTTGTCAAGGACAACTTGGTGGATAGCAGGAGCACCCGACCAACAATTTACATCAGTTTTGTTTAAGAAATGTAAAACGTGTCTTTGAAATTCCCTCGTAGTGTAGAAGTCATGAATCTTCTTCATCATGTGCCGTGTCCCTTCAGGACGTAGGTGGACTTCTATTTGACCTTGTCCCTTGTCGCTCTTAATATTTTTCCTCTTGGTATCAAATTTGTCTTGCGCTGTTTTCGCCTGTCTCTCTTTCCCTATATCCGTTATGTGTATATCAGATTCTTCAAACCCTCACTCCTCATTACGTGTTCCAGGAACCTCCTCTGTCTCTTCCTGATGTTAAGTATAATTTTTATTATGTTTTACATTCTCTCCAAAACCTCATCGTTGTTCACGTGCTTGGTTCGTAGCATCCTTAGCATCCTTCTGTAGAACCACATTTCAGCTACATCGAGCCTCTCCTTCATCCTTAAAGAGATCGTCCAAGATTCGATGCCATATTAAAGGACAGATATTGCATTACTTCGTTTTCGTGCAGGTATCTTCGTGAACCATCACTGTCGACGAGGACTACTCATAAACTTATAAAATCTCCATGAAACACAGATACAGGCACCTTTGTAGAAACAAATTCTAATGTTTTCAGTTATAAGAGATTGTCATTAATTTTACATTGTTATAGTTACACAATGAAAGAAGCAATTCCTATCAAAGAATGATATATTTGTATACAGAAACGTCATGCTATCTACGTCTAAAATCAGCGGCACCAATTTGAAATATGTGATTGAAAATTGAACATTTGGCCATTATTGACACATATACACACGTGTCATTATATTCCATGCAATTTGCATACGTAAGCACAGGACTTTCAGATGTTATACATAATGCAACTTGACATCATAGCAAAAAAAATTCATAATGGAATCTAAAAGCAATAATATATATATAAGCCTGTGTATGTGTGTATGTAATTACGTATATAAAGTTACGAAATAAAAGAAAATCTGATTTAAAGAGTCAGTGGTGAACAGGGTGAAAATAAATGAATTTTGAATTTCCTCGGTCCCAAATGACGAGAGTACTTGAAAGCGTCCCCAATATCAACTGTTTGCAAAAAAATGAAAAATATGTATAAATAAATAAAAACCCAAGACTGAAAAATCTATGCATCAAAGAATCGAAAATCCATATAAGTATAGAGAAAAAAAAGACTAGGAAAATAGTGTAGCCTCTTAGGGCTATAAACATGTCTATCTGTATTGTTTTCGATTTGTCAATTATAGTTCGTGTATTTTGGACGATTTTTGAAAAGGGTTTATTCTTCTCGGTGGCTCTGGCAATCTCATTCACTAAATCAACCTCTCTCTCTCTCTCTCTCTCTCTCACTTTCTCTCTCTCTCTCGCTTCCTTTTGACGTTGATAAAAACTGCAAAGCGTGACTGAATGGCCAGGCGTCCTGCACATGTCGTCGTCGTCGTCGTCGCCGTTCTCCCAGTGCGGTAAACATTTTTTTGTCTTTCAAAACCACGTGTGTATTTACGTCAGACATTCGGTTAGTCATCAATCAACGTGTAGAAACAGATAAAACAACCGATAAAGAAGTCTGTGCAATCAATGCAGAAAGAAAAACAAAGAAATTACAGAAAAATACTACATAGACATTTATGGCAAATTATAAATAGATTAAGTTTACAAATGTGTAATTTTATAGCCCACATATATAATATTATATATATAAACTTTGATAATTATATATATATATATATATATGACTTCAGGGAATCAAATATGAATAATTTTTCCATTAATACATCAAAATTTTTGTCTCCATATATATATATATATATATATAAATTCATAAGTGTACATGATAGATGCAAATATGTGTTAAACGGTAGGTAAATACTTTGAAAAAGTGCAGATATGTTGATTATATATATATATATATATATATATATATATATATATATGTATGTGTGTGCGCGTGAGTATGTGTGTTTGTGTGTGGGGGGGTGTACGTGTGAGCGCGTGTGTGTGTTGTGTATATATGCAGGGTGTCCCAGAAGTCGCGCACTGTCCAGATTTTTATAAAAATACATATGAATATATATAGTATATGGTTCACCCTGTATATATATATATATATATATATATATATATAAGGTGTTTCTCTGTGTGTTTGCATAACATATTCAAATCTTTTCAAATTGATCGATATTTACGATGCGAAAACTAGTCAGCTGAACCCTCTTCACAATTTTGATAATTTTACTGAAGTTGAGATATTTGTCAAGAACTTCTAAGTCGATCCACGAACATTTCAACAGTAGTAATATATATATATATATATATATATATATTTGTTTGAATATTATTTTTTATCGATACTCGTATTTAAGCAGATATTCTGTTTTTGATTAAACAGTATTATATATTTATATCTACTGGTATATCAAATGGTAGCTTCCCCTATATAGATAGGGGTTGCAGGTTCGAATCCTGCTAAATGACACACATTTTCGTAATAAAAATTTATCGTAAATAATCAGGCCAGTAGATATAAATATATAATACTGTTTAATTAAAAGCAGAATATCTACTTAAATACTAGTATCGATAAAAAAAATAACGTTTAAACAATTCATTTCAAATTGTCGGTTGTTTATAAGTTTCGTTAAAATTCGTTAATATATATATATATATATATATATATATATATATGTGTGTGTGTGTGTGTGTGTGTGTGTGTCTGTGTGTGTGTGTGTCTGTGTGTATGTGTGTGTGTGTGTGTGTGTATTTATGGGAAAGCAAATCAAACAAATGTAATACACGCATTACTACTGCATCGTCACCTGTGTACATAACAGGAAAACACACCTAAATGGTTGTGTACACGTTTTTGTGTTCGCAATGAGTAAATTCCAAGCTAATGTATTTACACACGATGCTTCATTCCCAATAATGCAAATATGTACACATTTTTACATTTAACATACTAAATAAATACTTATAATTCTTAACATATTTTACACACACACACACACACACACACATGAGAGCACACAAACAACATGCATATATAAATGCGTATTCTAAGTATTATCTATTTGCAAATTGAAATTAAAGTATATGCAGCTTATTCTTTCTCTCTCTCTGCCCCTTCATCTATCTATCTATCTATCTATCTATCTATCTATCTATCTATATATATATATATATATATATATTGATTACTTAGTTTTTAGTCATAATAAAATTAGATCAGTACACAGTTGTATTAAAATATGTTTTATACAATTATATTTTAGAACCTTTGAATATTCTTCATTTTAAACGTGTTATTACGACTAACTTGTTTACAAATGAAGAATATATACATAGATACATACATACATGCACACACACACACACACACACACACACACATATATATATATATATATATATATATATATATATATTACGTATCTATAAACAAACAGTGTTGGCTTGGCAACTATAAAAAAACGCTCACAAATCATTAAAAAAGATTAACAGAACATTTTAGTTTTAGAACTCCTTCATGTGTCGTGCAATGTCACGATATGTTAAAATGAAGGAAAGTCTACTGTTTTCCTTGGACTTTTTATAATGTATATTAGTCTGTTTCAGTATCATTTCCATGAAAAAAGGTGAGACTTGGAAAAGACCGGGGCGCAAAAATGTCACACGAATAAAAAAGTAAGCAATTTTTTCAGAAAGAAAGTTCTCGACAGCGCCGCCATCCAGGACTACCAAAATATCAATTTGCGCCCCCGTTTTTTACAAAAGTTACTAAAACTCAACAAATTTCTTGAATTTAAAATATTTGAATATATATATATATATATTCAAATATGTTCAATTAAAGATATATATATATATATATATATATATATATATATAAACGCATGAGTGTGGGTGCGTGTGTGCGCGTGTGTTTATGCTTATATATGCAATCATTCAACATCACAAGCTATGAAAGCCCAAAATCGGAAGTATTAACTGATAAACTGTGATCTGAAAAACGCTCATGAAGTGTGGAAAGAAAAATCCACTTAAGAAACTATAGTTATAGTGTCGGAATCCTGAAGACAACATCTATGGGAAAATTTATTCCTATTAATTCTTTTAATGTTCTGTCTCCTATAGCGAGCACTTTATCAGAAATTTTGCTCGACTTAAATGCTTTTCTGCCAGTATTCCAATGATGGTCAGCAGTTCCTACATTTCTTCATATCCCGACTACATATATATATATATATATATATATATATATATATATATATATATATATATGTCAAAATTTAAAACATGTACAAACTACAGTCTACTACAAAAGTGGACATTTTAGTCAATAATAAATAAATGTTTATTCAATGCCGAAGTAAAATGTACGCTTTTTTAGTAGATTGTTATTTGTACATGTTCTAAAGTATAATTGATAATATATATTCATCGGTCTATTTCTATACTGAGTACTCTTTTAAATTAATGTTTTGACCGCTGTAAATATTGTCTTCGATCCTTATTCATTTGTATGTATGTGTGTGTGTGTGTTTGTGTGTGTGCGTGTGTGTGTGTGTAAGAAATTACAAAACATTAACTTAGTCCACGATGACAATATCCTAGTAACGACGAATGTTACGTCTCTGTACACGAACATTCCACATGTTGAAGGAGTATCAGCTTGCCATGAGTTCCTTAGTAAAAGCAAATTACCTAACAACAAACACTGTTTACAGATTAGTGACACAGCAATGGACACGAAAATAGCACCTAGTTATGCCAATATCTTCATGCACATTCTAGAAAGAAAGATACTAGACAATTCAGAATATAAACCTTCACATTATTTTACATACATTGATGACATTTTCTTTTTATGGACTCATGGATTAGAAAAATTAAAAAACTTTTTTACTTTCTGCAACAACTTCCACAATGCAATTAAATTTACCATGGAGTACTCATACACATCTGTCCCTTTCTTAGATGTCATGATAAAATTAAACAAACATACAATTTCCACCAGTCTATACAATAAACCCACAAGCCAACATAAATTCCTACACATTAACAGTTTTCATCCCCTTAAATTAAAAAAATCTATCGTATACATCTCTTTTCTAAGAATCAAACGCATATGCTCAGACCATCCAAATTTTCTATACAACATTAACAACCTAACAAAGCAATTTCTAAAATGTAAATACCCAATAAAAGTAATAAAAGAAGCACTAAATAAAACCATCCACATAAATCGTAACACACTTCTCACATACAAGAAAAGAAAAAACAACAACCGAATTCCCATGGTTTTAAACCACAATCAATATTCCCACACACTTATTAAAAATTTTAAAAATGATTACAAGAACATCCAAAAACAAGAACAAAAAAATCAAAGACATTTTCGATAAACCACCCATAGATGCAATGAAACAAACACCCAACCTATCAGCTATCCTCACTTCTACCAAATATCTAAAAAATACAAACCTATCAGGGAATTTCAAATGTCAGAAATCCCGTTGTTTAATTTGTAAACATTTAGTAAACGACGTAGTATTTTCTCTACCCAACACCAACATCAAATTGCACCCACCACGCCTCACCTGTGACAGCCAAAACATTATATATTTTCTCTTCTGTTCAGTATGTCCAAATAGTGTATATATTGGTGAATCTGGAAATAGCTTTAGATTCCGTTTCAATAATCATAAACATAGCATACGCCAGAACAACCAATATTCCCCCATAGCCCAACACTTTAATCAACCGGGACACACATTAGAAAACTGCAAATGTTTACTAATAGACTCCGATTTTTCTTCTACACACTCACGCAGAAAGAAAAAAAAACACTGGATTCTAAAATTAAATATACACAGGCTTGGGTTAAATAGGGACTTAGGTGTTTTGAATCTTTATAAATATTTCAATAGCTAAACATCTTTTAGATACACTTAATTTTTTTTTCTCTAAAACAAAATTTATAAGTATTATTAAAGATCGGTTTTAAATATTTTTTAAAGAATCTGTCGCTTTCTGCGTCACGGGATGTGAACAATCTCTCCACGAACGCTCTCGCGAAATACGTTTATAATTTAAATTTTAAAATCATTTGTTTCTGATGAAAGGCCGAGGACGGTCTGAAATATCAAATATAATAAGAGAAATAAATAAATACTATCAGAAAAATACATTTTTAAACTTACAACTTTTGAGTAGTTTTTCCTATATATATATATATATATATATATATATATATATATATATATATATATGACTGTTAAACTTTAACTTTGTGCATTTCTGAGTATTACTACGTTTTATTGAGTTTTATCCTTAAGAATTGTCCACATTTGTCAAATTTTAAGGCTCAGCCAGGTTTAGGGATTATATATATATATATATATATATATATATAAATGTAACCTCATTGGTTTAGAAATTACGAATATTTTTTGCAAATACACGTAAGTGTATTGATCGCCATTTGCTATATCAATATAAATAATATACATATCTTTCTCTCTCTCTCTCTCTCTCTCTCTATATATATATATATATATATATATATAAGGAATGTAAACATTTTGAATTTCCTTTCCGGGTCCGTTTAAAGATTCAACAAAATCTGACGTCAATCTAAACAGAAAAATTGACGATAAAAATATAATAATAGAGTAAAAAAAATCACCATTTATTTGTGCACCCCTCCACATACGCCACCCCGGATGATACATGCAATTTTGTCCCCTTTCGAGTGTCAGCGAGGAGGAGAGCAACTTTTGAGGCAAGTGTGTTTATCGTGAAAAAACAAGCAAATACATTTCCAAGGTGAATATATAAAAATAGAAAATATTTCACAATTAAATTCTGATTTTATTGATGTTAATAATAATAATAATAATAATAATAATAATAATAATAATAATATCAACAACAGGAAAATATAAACTGGGATCGCCTTTGTCCTGAAGGGAAACGGTATATAGAATTATCCGATAATTTTTTTTTTCTTGTATCTAGCATAAGATTTTATTCCTCGTGTTGTAGACTTATGCATCATGAGTTGAATATTTGCAATCGTCATTAATCTGTTCGACTGTTTCGAATTCGCTGTTTTTCTCTGTATCCGTTGCAAAATCCCGCATCTCAACTCTTTACGTATTTTCACAAAAATTATCATTCTACGTGTGGCTGCAGTTAGCAGTCTCTCCTCGGATGGTAAGTACCCCATCTTGATTGGCAAAAAGATAAATTTTTTCGCCTGTAGCCATCACTCTAGCACTCTTCCTTTGACGTTGTCTCTTTGCCATATCATGGGAGACAAAGGACAGTAGTTGATGTCATCAACACTAAACAAGAAATGAAGCCAGCAATCCAAGTTAGAAATCTGAACAAAAATATTGTCGTTTCATTTCTATCTAATGTTCTTATGTAGAATAATCAATCCACGCCTTGTTGAATTTTGGATCAGAACTGAAAGTTTTTGCAACGATATCTTGATATAATCCAGAATTCAACAAGGTGTGGGTTGATTATTCTACATAAGAACATTAGATAGAAATGAAACGACAAGAAAATATAAACTGAAGGGTAACGGCACATAGAAGTATACGATAATCTTTTTCTTAGATCCAGCAGAGGATTTTATTTCTCGTGTTGTAGGCTTATGCATCATGAGAGGTTGATGTTTCTTCTTCTTCTTCTATGTGCCCTGTCCCTTCAGGACGTAGGCGATCATGGCTCTCCACGTCTCCCTATCCCTTGTGGCTCTTAGTATGTTTGCTCCTGTTGCTCCTGGCAACCCCCGTTCCGTCATCCACCTGATCAGTCCCTGCAAATATGTTATCCGCTGCCTTCCTCTGTCTCTCCTTCCTTCTATCTGTCCAGTCAGTATCAGGTTCTCCAGGCTCTCCTTCCTCATTGCATGTCCCAGGAACCTCAGTTGTTTCTTCCTGATGCTCAGCATCAATTTCCTTTTTGTTGCCATTCTTTCTAACACCTCGTCGTTGCTTGTATGCTCAGTCCACGATATCCGTAGCATCCTTCTGTAGAACCACATTTCGGCCGCTTCCAGTTTTGTCCTCATTTTCGATGATATTGTCCAGCATTCACAGCCGTATTGAAGAACTGACATCACGTAGCAGTCTAGAACTCTTTTGTCGAATAATTGCAATCGTCAGCTACTTTATTAATTTTTACTCAATACAAAGCCCAAGATAGAGGGTTGCAGTGTGGGTGTCTATTATTGTAAGGAAGGTGACGAAAAGGTATTTGTTTGGGTATTGCAGGAGACAACGGCGACACTAGACTTGAAATTGACAAGATCTAATCAGTCAACAACATTTCAGTGTTCAGTCAGAGACCTTAGAAGTAACAGTGTTTATATTATAGAAGTAATATGTTTACAAAATATCAATTAATTGGTATTTTTATGCCAAAAATGTCTACAAAATACCGCTTCCTAGGCACGCCATCACCAGAAAAGTTTTAAAAATATTTCGTTACTAGAATGTCATCGCCAACTATGTTTTCAATATATCTTATTACTGACATGTCACGATAACTGACGAAAAAGGGAACTAGCAAATAATCAGATAAGAAAAAAATAGACTCTCATAGCGATCTCAAATTTTCTGGCAGTAGTAACAAAATTCTGCTACAGCCATTTCAACCTTTGGAGGAATGAACAGTTTGATTGTTATAAATTATTAATTTTAAGTATTCCCCTTCATCCTTTGATACTGACATACTCTGAATTTGTTGCTGAAACTGCTGCAGAATAATATTTTCGATTATTAATGTCAGCTATCAAAAACTTCACAAAAATAATACGAGGGTTATAAATTCACAAGAAATATGAAAACAATAAAAAAAACCTGTAAGCATATTACCATTTGTTTGTTTAATGTTCAGTATTTATATGAAACATAAAAATATACCTGCCTGATATATAAAATTTTAAAAACGTATATATAATTATGCTGTGTCTGATAAAATATGTGAGAAGCTTAATTTAATTATCTATGTAATTTCATTATTATTATTATATATACTTTCAAATATAAAACGATCGCTTACAAAATGACTTTGGCAGCCATTGCAAACACGTGTGTTGTGTTTGTATAAAAATTTCCCAAGAGAGAGCTGTTTAGCGGACAAACCAAGAACCAGACGCTCCATTCCTGACTGCATATATATATATATATATATATATATATAATGTTGGTTTGTTTACTAAACTTAATCTGGCAAAAGGCCTTGTATGAATCCAAACCACAGGCAGTAGGTAAAGAAACCAAGAGAATATTGGTAATTATTTGAAGAGGCTATTGTAGAAGTGTGGAGCCCAGCAATAATAAAAGTTTTTGAGACTACCTTATTTTACTATTACGTCAACCCGTTGGGATTTGACTAAACCAATAGTCAACAACACTAAAGTAGTAATGTTTTACGCAATTTGTTTGCCCCATGAAAAGGCCTTTACCCAGTAAGAGTAAACCAATTAAAATCACCACAATATTTTTCGAGAATATAGTTAAGTTCATTGCTCTATAGCAAAGCTAGTAAATAAAGAGATGAAAAATCTTTATAAAATAATATTTAAATATTGTTAATCAATACGTATACGTATGTATTTAAATTAAAAATTCCCTCGCCATATGTCACAGACCTTAATACAATGAAAACATAAAACATTGCATGCTGATTAGATGAAAACATATCTATGTTCTTTCGGTATTTTGAATCCCATTCATTCTACATCGTTAGTTTACAGGGGTGGAGGATTAGCTTAGCAAATGGTTTACCAAGTGACAATCATCCGGTAAGAAAAAAATCAGTCAGTTAAGTGCCAGACGTAATACACGCTTGGGCGACCATGTCTCAAAAGCTACATGACTGACCGATCAGAAGATTGTCCCTCAGCAGGATGGCATTACTTTTTGCGTTAGACTGGTTGCCAGCCAAGGCTACAGAACCCAATCTCCCCTGTTATTTGACTCATAGCTAGAGGGGGAAGAGATGTATTATATTGTTGGGGAATTATTTTATTTCTTCTTAACAATATAAAACTGATCCCCCACTTCATGCTCTGTAAAATCCTTAATCATGATACCAACCATTATATTCAGTCAATCAGTTAAGTGCCATACGTGATACACGCTTTGGGCGATCATGTCCCGAAAGAGACATGACTGACTGGGCAGAATATTATCTCGTAGTAGGTTGACTTTGTTTTCTGCTGTAGACTGGATTCAGCAAAGGCTATAAAACCTAATAATTCTATTATTTAACTCATAACTGGAGGAAAGAGACGGACTAATACCTTTCCCAAGGGCATTTGTGAGTAAGTGAATGCCAGGAATTCAACTTGAATTCGAACTCGGCACCCTGATATGACTTTCCGAGTCGATATCCACAACGCACATCCGCAAAAGAGTATGTTTTTTAAAATTTTGACGCAGGCTGTGCTCGTTAATATATTAATTAGAGTTAAATATTCGTTAAACGATATTTTTAAGCAGTTTGAGATTTTTGAAAATGAAGTATTAGTGCGCTTGGTGACACAATTATTTAAAAATTTGAGTGATATGTATCTTGTTGAAAACTTTCAGCCTATTTTGCAAAAGGGAAAACATTTCGGATTGGGATTTTTATTTTGTCTAACAAGGTCAGATGTCAACTCTTGCCCCAGATTCAGGTACGTTGAAGACAGCTGTCAATGGCGCGGAAGTGAATTCAAGCTGATAGAATATTATTAGTAGTAATTTTAATTTTGATTTTGAAGAGTCTGAACACAACCGTTGAAGCGTACGATTGAGTAAAATCCTCGATGGGGGATCCTGTCAACTCTGACAAAGATTCTCGTAACCCATGGCATGTCACTGAAGATATCTTCGCATGAAAAATAAAAATAAAACATATTTTATATTTTAACTTCTTATGGGTCCGGTTTATTGTTTTTGACGAGGCATTTGTTGCAGATAGTATTTGTTGCTGGTGACGGGGATGACGAAAGAGACCAAAATATGAAAAAGCAGATTATGAACTGTTTATGTGAAACTGATTTTTATGAAGAAGTCGGCTTGAATGACCCCCGACGAAAATGATTTATGAAATATGATATTTGAGTTGAGCAGCTTAATCATCGCCTAAGAAGTTTGAGAATAATCGCCGTAGCTTTCGCAATGAAGTCCGCAGATTTTTTGCAGTTTAATTTTCGTCCCCAGTCGTCGATCCCGGATTTGCAAAATTCATCGTTTTTACGACCACCATTGATTCAGCACCGTGGACCCAGAATTGCAGCCTTGTATTTTTTTGCAGTATTGTGTTTTTAAAGAATTGTTATCGTTGCGAAAGGAATATATAATAGTAGAGAGGCTCATTTCTAAGACACAAGAATTGCTACCGTTCATCACCAAGCTATGAAAAAAAAAAAAAAGAACACTCCAAAATAGATATTAGCGTGACATACGTAGCTACTCAGCAAGTCGAGCTTTGCCGCTTCTTTTAACTTTCTAACACTACAGCTGTTTTTCCTATCAGTTTTGAGCGGCCATTTTGAGTGAGTGTTATGTGTGCCTTCTCTCGTTACCTCTGTATCTCTCTAAATAAAATCGAGTAGACCCTCATTACTTCCAAATTATACACTAGTAAAAGGTAGGAAAGTGAAGTATATCGTTAACAGAATCAAAAGTACAATTTTTTTAACAATGCTTAGATATGCTTCCATATAAGCACACACACACACACACACACACACACACATAGATAGATAGATAGATAGATAGATAGATAGATAGATAGATAGATAGATAGATAGATAGATAGATATAAATTTAAACTTAACGCTATACTCGTTTCGAAAAACCCTCCGAGTATATACGCGGAAGGAAAAAATGGTAATAAAAAAAGAACGAGCTAAGCACTTGAACATCAGTCAAAGTACGTAGCCCAAAGAAAAATCCCGTGACAAGTAACCAAAAACAATAAAACGCTCAATACATAAGTAGAGCAAACAAAGAAAGTAACTAAGTAACTACCCTAGGGGTTGGCTCCTTCCCTGAAGATCCGGTTAGGTGAAACTTTGGTAGGTTTGTTGGCTCTTTAGGTTAGTTACTTTTTTCCTTATATATATATATATATATATATATATATTTGTAGAGACAGAGTGAGAGAGAAAGGTAGAAAAAGAGAGATACATGAATATCAATTAATTCCAAAACGCAAATATATACATAAATACACAATTCACATCATATTTATATATCAATCCTCTCACGTATCGCAGTTATTATAAGTTAAAGCTTAGATAGATAGATAGATAGATAGATAGATAGATAGATAGATAGATATGAACAGAATGTTACAGATATATATATACATATATATACATATATATATATATATATAAATATATATATATATATATGAAAAGACTGTTATAGATAGATAGATAGATAGATAGATAGATAGATAGATAGATAGATAGATAGATAGATGTTTCTATAAATATCATGTAAATGTAGAAATATTAAAACCAGCATTATTATTATTTTGTTTAATTATTAGTTAAAAAGTGGAAAATCAGTGAGTATACTGGGGTAGACGCGTTGATAAGAGTACACATTTCATTTTGATTGATTATTTTCATTTTGATATACAGTTGAAAATTGATTAATTATTTATAATCCTCGTTTGTCAAATTGATACGTTTTTTCTCGCTTTTCTTTAATTATTATTAGTTAGTAGGTGACGTGGAACCTCATTTGAGATCATCCACTAACGGTGGATCTATTATTATTATTATAAAATGCAAAGAGATGAAAATTACAACTTGCATTCTCTTAGTTGGAGTAAACTTGTTAACCTTGACATTTTTTTTTAATCATGTCACCCCAAGCAAGCCATTCCACTGCTACTATAGCGCAGGAGGTTACACAGGGCGATAGACGAGTTAGGATGTACATAGGTGGAGAGTTGGAGAGAATGGGAGGGTTAGTGTGTTAGGAGGTGTCTATTGACCTTACATTTAAACTCCTGAAGGTTATAGCCGTCGGGGAAGCAAGCATGCGGATGGGAATTCCACAGGCGGGAAGTGCGAGAAAAGAAGCTGTTGGAGTAGAAATTGGGGTTACATTTCATCGGTTTCGCTGTAAAAGGGTGGGACCTAGTTGCCAATCTAGTATCTCGTGAGAACTCACACCTAGGGGGCACCAGTGATTTAAGTTCATCAGAACAGAAGCCATGAAATTATTTATAGAAGAGGCACAGGGAAGCCACGTCACGCCGGTGTGAGAGTGCCTGCAGGCGGTCAGCTAAGTCGGTATCAATCACATTAGAGATTCTTCGCTGTATTTTGTCAAAAAGCCCGAGGAGAATAGCAGGGGCATCCGACCAGACGTGGCAACAGTATTCAAAACACGGGCGGATGGTAGATTTGTATAAGTGCAGAATAGATCCAGGCGGAAAGAATTTCTGGGCCCTCCACAGAGAGCCAACTTTCATGGCAGCGGATTTAGCAATGGATTCGACGTAGTCATTCCACTTGAGGTCCGGTGAGTGTCAGGTCAAGCAGGCGTAGTGTTTTACTCTCTAGGGGAGGGAGGTTCGGTCGTCTGTGGTGGTTAATTGACAGCAGCTTCGTTTTGGAAGAATTGAATTTTACGAGCCATTTCCTACCCCAATCCTCCACGGATTGGAGGTCCTTTTCAAGCTCAGCCGCGCGGTTCGCCTTATCATCAACATCGGATTTTTGATCGAGGCGAGCGTATACTGTGGTATCGTCGGCGTACATGCCTACTTGTAATCTTATGGCATAGGGGAGTTCATTGATGTAGATTAGAAAGAGCGTAGGACCTAGGATAGAGCCTTAGGGTACACCCGCGTTTGTAGGGTAGTTCTGGGAGGCATGTCCGTTTAAAACCACCTTCAGTGTGTGGTTGGAGAGGAATGACTGGATTAAGTCTAACAAAAGTCTAGTAATGCCGTAGCTTCGCAGTTTCCGTAGAAGGCCGGCATGCCATAATCTGTGGAATGCTTTAGAGATATCCAGGGCGACAGTTCGGGCTTCACCATTCTTGTCGAGAGCCTGGTATATATACTCAGTGATGGTCGTTAGCATATCAGCAGTAGACCTGGTGAAGCGGAAGTCATACTGTTTTTCCAATAGGAGCCCGTGGGCCGTGAGATGCTGAATGACCTCGGCATTGATAATGGCTTCGAACACTTTGCCGAAGATCGGAAGAAAGCTGATAGGACGGTAATTTGCGAGGTCCGAGGGTTCACCAGTGTTCTTGAATATTGGAACCACAGAAGAATTCCAACAGGCAGGAAAGCAGGAGGAAGATAGGTAGAGGTTGTAGAGCTTAGAAATGACAGAAGAGAGTTCAGGGGGACATTTCTTCAAGACTATGATTGGGATTCCGTCCCCACCACTCGCTTTGTGAGGGTCAAGTTTTGATATTATGCTAGAAATCAGCGAGGACGTGATGTGGACGTCATTCAATTGGGCCTCGGTTCTAGATGGGAAATCGGGTGTCTGGACTCCAGACGAATCCAGACACGAATTGGTTGAGAATCTATGGGCAAAGCATTCAGCCTTGTCCGCTGAGGAGATGAGGACCTCAAACTCGTTGATTATTGGGGGTACTGAGGATTACTCTTGTTGAGCATGCTTTTACAGAGGCGCCAGTAGTCTTTGGCTCCGAATTCAGAGGATGCTATGCGCTGCTTCATTCTGGCAGCAAACAGCATCTTAGCTTCTTAGTATCTTTTTACACTTATTACGAGCTGAGGTGAAAAGGCGCCTGTTTTGGTCCGACGCGTGGCTACGATGAAACCGGAAGAAGTGATTCCGGTGGACAATGGCGGCCGAGCAAGCGGGCGAGAACCAGGGAGACGAATGGGATTTAAGCTGAAGTTTCCTGGCAGGGATGAAAGCATCGATGCCAGCCTTAACCCAAGAGGAGACCTCTGATGCACAGTCTTCGACAGGAAGACTAAAAACATTGTTCCAAGGGACGTCGCAGATGAAGTCACGGAACGAATTCCAGTCTGCTCTTTGATAGCAGTAGGATATTCTGCTGGTCTGGGTTTCTTGGGTAGGGGTGGAGTGGAACGAGATGTTGACAGAAACTACGGCGTGGTCAGAATTCCCGAGATGGCAGAGCTGTCTGGTGGTGCAAGAATTTGAGGTGGAAGTGAAGCAGAGGTCTAGTAGCGAGTCCCTTCCGTTTGGGCTATTGGAGAAACGCGTGGGGAAGTCCACCACTTGCGTAAGCGATTGGGAGATTAAAAAATTAAAGGTGTGGACACCAGCAGTGTCGGTTACAGAGTTTGTGTGGTGGGCGTTAAAGTCACCAAACACGAAAATATGGGCAGATGGGTGAGAAGAAATGGCCTTGTCGATATTGTCAGAGATGTTGTCAAGTACTGAACAGTCAGAGGAGGTGGGGGAGCGTTAGAGGAAGAAGAGATAGCTAACGGAGCTTAGAAGTGAGAGACGGAAGCACATGAAAGACTGGTCCAGGAATTCAAGAGATGTTACTCTAGCTAGGGGGAGGTGTTCGCTGACATATACACCAAGCCCATGCATATGGACGTTGGAGTCCTTCCTGAAGAGGGGAAGGTAACCAGGAACATAGAATTCAGAGGAGGGGATAGACGGGTCAAGGTTAGTTTCACACAGGGCTAAAATATCAGGTGAGTTAGTTTGGAGGAATGATTCTACGCTAGAAAGGTCAGTGCGGATACCGCGAATGTTAGTGAATGTGACACATTATTATTTATTCGATTTTTGTTGCAAACCAGGACAAACCAGAGACCTAATGTTAGAAATAGCTTCATGATATTTTCCACTGATCATTTTTGTAAAAAAAAAAATTATTTTTATTGTGGTTATTATTATTATTATTGTTATTATTTTTGTTGTTGTTGTTGTTGTTTTGTCATGTGCGATATATATGGATATCTGCTCGGAACGACACATCGGGGAGCCGAATTCAAATTCCAGTTGAATTCCTTGCATTCACTTGCGCAAAAATACTCTTGGGAAAGGTATCTATCTATCTATCTATCTATCTATCTATCTATCTATCTATCTATCTATCTATCTATCTATCTCTTCCCCCAGTTATGGATCAAATAATAGGACAGATTAGGTTCTATAGCTTTGGCTTGCAACCAGTCTACCACAGAAAGCAATGGCAATCTACTGCGGGATAATCTTCTGCGCAGTCAGTCATGTTTCTTTCGAGACATGATCGCCCAAAGTGTGTAACACGCATGACACTTAACTGACTGACTGACTGACTGACTGAATATAATAGTTGTAATCATGATTGAGGTTTCTACTGGTAAATAAAGTGGGGGATCAGTTTTCTGTTGTTGTGAAGTAATAAACCGCTCCCCCCTAATTGCTACGTAATAATATAATACATCTCTTTTCTCTCTAGCTATGAGTCAAATAGAATGAATTCTATAGCCTTAACTGGCAACCAGTCTACTGCAGAATGTAATGGCAACCTTCTGAGGGATAAACTTCTGCCCAATCTATCATGTTTCTTTCGATACATGATCGCCCAAAGGGTGTATCACGTATGTCACTTAACTGACTGACTGAATATTAGATGTGGAAAGGAATCTAACCATTTACAACAAGTGAAACATAAATGACTGAAAAAAAAAATGATAAAAATATTCAAATGTAATTGTTATATCTAAATCAAAGTAGCAACAACCAGTGGCTAGCTCCGATCTTTTTGTGGAAAATGGGAGGTGATTGTATGAACCAGCCGAATATTACGGAGTGTCCTTTTATTGAGAGGAAACACGCGCAGTCTGGAAGGACATATTGATGTACAACTGACAGCGACATTTGGACACGCTTTCTATACACACAACCAAGAATAAATTACCTATGATTTGAGGAAGAAATAAAACGATAATTCTTTTTTTGCTTCCCTAACCAATCATTTGCATTTGAAAGTCTCTCGACCCAACTCTCTCTTCTATTTATTAATTAGTCTCCACCTCCAAACGGCGTGCTTATTATGGATAAAAGAAGCACGTTTTTCTTCTCAGCCATTTTCCAACTGCTACGATCCGATATTTACATTGTTGATCCGTTGGGAATGCAAATGTCGCACGGTGTTTGTAACACTAATTTATCAAGTGGAAGGGTCCATATCTCGAAACATTGATATTTTAAATTCCCTCTTTTCCTTGAAATCGAGCAGTTGGTCCCAATAGCAGATACACAAGTACTTCAACCACAAGGCTGTTTCAATTTTCGCTTAATCTGAGTGACTATTTTCATCACATGTTATTTCTTGTTTATATTCCGTTTTCGATTTTTACACAATATACGACGTGCGATGAACTTTCCCTAAACATAATTGGAATACTTTAATTAAATTTTTGGTTTGGAATATTTAAGTTACATAACAATTAAGCTTTTCCTTGAAGTGAGTGACTGTAAAGATATTGAATAAAGAGCTGGTTGTAACGAGTTTGATTTTTTAGGCGACTTAATTTGAACACATGTTACCAAGAGTAGCCAACCACTGAGAATTGAATTCTGCATAATAGTAATGTTCAGGACGATTAAATCAAATCATTAATTGATTTTTAGCTAATAAATCGATGAAAAAACAGCGTAATACGAAGAAAAAAAGGCCCCATACAAAGTGTTATCTGCAAAATGTTTCTGTTATTATTAAGAGGATTGATCAAAGTATTTTTAATTATATTTTTAATTCATTCTAAATTTTGGTAGAAAATCTTGTTTTTCTTTTGTCCGTGAATGACGCAATTTTTACAAGTGACAAGCAATTTTTACGGCAAACGTAATATTATATAAGTCACTTTTTGCCGTTGAAAAACACATCAAATTTGAAATGCTTGAAAAATTCAAATAATGGTTGGATTTTGATGAAAACTTCAGAACTTATTCACAAATGACTGAAATCCTTGTTGAAATACTTATTTTTAGAAAGTCATAGAAAAAATATTTTTTTACACATGTCATCCCGCCCTTCAATTAATTTCCTGAAATGTCTATAAGTTCGCGAGAACTGACGTTCCATGTTCCTAGGGTAATTTTTGTTTGTTGTACACAGTCACAGAGTAACGGTCCAGATACACGTGTTGCTCATGTCATTCCTTTCCAGGCGAAGAACAAATTTCGGAAAAATGTGTCCCCTTTATGTCGTT
The DNA here is from genome assembly GCA_037127315.1 of Ascarosepion bandense. Taxonomy (NCBI): domain Eukaryota; kingdom Metazoa; phylum Mollusca; class Cephalopoda; order Sepiida; family Sepiidae; genus Ascarosepion; species Ascarosepion bandense. Next base: position 4,046,493 of record JBBBDQ010002040.1, read on the forward strand.
CGTGCTAGCAGTTGCTGAATGATGGTTAGCTCACACCTGTTGCCCATGTCGGTCCTTACCGTCGTTAGGCTTTGTATGTATATTTTGTAAATCCATGATTATACTCGAGAATGGTAGTGGAAGGGGTGTCCCTTTTCCTTCTCCACAGTGATTTATCAAGACACAAACTCTAGTTAGCTGGCCAGTGACTCCTTCAGTGTTCTTTCGCCATTTTTTGAGGATTGCACCAGGGACTTACTGAGTGATGCGTTGTTGTATTGCAGGCTGATTAATTAGAGTATTCAAATCGTTACTATTGCGGATATATAGCAGTATAGCCTGGTGTTGCTCGGGTGTAATGAAAGCTTTAAAACGAATCCATTGTCCTGAAGCTCAGACTCTTTGAACGTTGGCACGAAAGACTAAAAAGCAATAGTTGTTTCCAGTTAAAGCGAAACCGTAGACTGAAAGAAAAATGAATGGATGTAAGTAGTACTGCTGCTATTTATGGTCAGGTGCCCCTGCCGTTCTCCTCAGTGTTCTTGACAAACTCCAAAGGAGAGTCTGTAATGTGATAGGTACTGATCTGGCGACTCGACAGCAGCCACTTCCCCATCGTCGAAATGTGGCCTCCCTTTGTCTCTTCTATAAATACTTTCATGGCTTCTGCTCGGATGAGCTTAAGTCATTGATGCCTCCTCAACAGGTGTTTACTCGTGCAACCAGACTGACAACTGGGTCCCACCCATTCACAGTCAGGTTAGCCAAATGCAGACGACAATTCTAGTCCTGCAGCTTCCTCTCTCGCACTTCCCGCCTGTGGAACTCGCTCCCGTATTCTTGCTTTCCTGACGGCTACAACCTCCAGAAATTTAAATGCAAAGTCAATACTCATCTACTAACCACTGGACTCTAGCTCTCTCCCCTCCCCTGTATAACCTTCCCTTTCTCTCCACCTATGTATCTGTCATCGCACCTGCTTTCTCAGCTTTCTGTTGTTCCTTTATAACTAGTTTGTACTGCTCACTCTTTTCTAATTAATCTTTTTAGATTTACGTAGAGGGGGCCACATCAGTGGCGTTTCCGCCTTGCTCGGGGTGAAATGATTTTAAAAAAAATTAAAAAAGTCAAATTTCGATTTCCTATATATCAAATAATTTTTTTCGTCGTAAACTGAATTTTGAAGGCTAAATAAGTCCTCCGAGTAAATGGTATCATGGCTGAGACTAAGAACTACAATTATACCTACTTCAAGCCAAACCCGAAGCAAAAACTAAAATAAAAGGGGTGAAAAAAATACAGGCAGATAAACAGACTTATATATATTTGTATTATCAATTTTCTACACTATTGTAAGAACTGCAACCTTGAAACCTCTGAATATCGTTTCTTATGCCTTTGTCTAAGAGTGTATCAAGTTTGATTAAAATTGGACCACTCCTATAACCCGACTTTTTCGATTATCGATTTTCGATATTTATCGGGGTTACCTCGACACAAAATCTAGCTAAGAACACTCGCAGACGCTTATAGTACAACTGTGTAAATTTCCACGAAAATCGGTTCAGCCGTTTCGGAGTCTATAGGTAACGGACACACACACACACACACAGACACACATACAGACAAAGTTCCATTTATAAATAAGTTTAGATTAGGCTGTATTAACCAGAAGATTTGGACGCAGACTAATTATATCGCAGGCTAATTAATTAAAGTATTTAGAACGTTAATATTGTAGTCTTGTGCTAGATTCGATTAAATTAACCAGGAAAATGGGACACATTGACACGGACTCATATGTAGCTTATCTTTCTGACTGATTGTTTAGATCGTTACTGTGACCTTCTTGTACAAGATTAGGTTAACATATTAAATTATCATATAAGAAACGCTAGCAAGCATGCGTAGAAAAATAGGTCTCCACTCGGTTTTAAAATTAAACTGGATAAATAAAAATTATTTTCATTAAAATGACCTTTAGAAATGAAGATCCAGGCCATCCTGAAATGAGTACTTAAAGTTAGAACTCTTATACTCTGCATAATGATATACCTTATCAATAAGGCGAGTAGATGCGGTCTAGGCAGCGCCCGGGAAGAGAAGAGTTATTAGTTGAACGGGAGAGAAGACTTAAACGAAGACGCTTATTACCTGATAACCCGGATGTGCATGAAATAGCGTAGAAATAATCTAGTAGTGGTATAGACTGCGTGAAAATGCAACGGGTTTATGTGATTCTTAGTGTAATAAAACGGAACCTTCCAAAGAATTTGACAATCGATGCATTAGATGTGAGGAGGATTCGGATATTCTCATTTCCGGAATTAGGAGGCGTTGATATTTATCAGTGACATTTCTGTCTTTCGGCAATCGGTTAAATACGACAGGAAAGAAGAGTAGAGAGAGAGAGAGAGAGGGCAAGAACGAAAGGGCGTAAGAAAGAGGGATGCAAAATCGGGCAGAGAGAAGTAATAAATCCGGAATTGAGATATAAAAACAGGCACACATTGAAGAAGGCCAACGCCAAGCAACCTGCCTGAGAAGACCTTGCACAAAATCATTCTTTCTCGAGAAAAACTGTAAGAGAGAATTTGAAAAGCAAAAGGAGATATTGTATCTTGATGTTAATTTTCCTGAAAAATGTTTCTACAAAACCTGATCTGAGGTCTAACAAATACTTTGTTCAATTCACTTGTAAGCACACCAATCATATATATATATATATATATATATATATATATATATATATATATATATATATATATATATATTGTAATAATTGTTAAAATGTTTTATAAAAGAATAGTAGCATTACACAAAAATTCTCATGTTTCTGAGCACATCCGCTCCTCTTCAGGTGATTTGTGGAATTGAAAATAAATGGTGGAAACGATTTATATAAAAGTAAATGCTCGAAAAGAAAAGTGGGTTTAAGATCTACGTGTTCTGTCACTTCCTTGCAGTATATATATATTAATTATAATTTTGTTATTACAATAGTTTAAAAAACATTATAGCACTACACATGCATTTTCATGTTTCAGAACAATACTTTTCTTCTTCTGGTGATATGTTGAAATATTTTAAAATGTTTTAACATAACACCTATTGGAGGAACAGTATTGTTCTGAAACATGGAAATTTTTGTGTAGTGATATTATGCTTTTATAAACAATTGTAATAACAAAATTACAATATTAATATCTACTCCGTATCGAGTACTCTTTATATAAGTAAATGCTTGAACAGTGGGTTTTAAATCTTTCACTTTCTCATAATATATATATATATATATATATATATATATATATATATATATATATATCAAATATAGGGTTGTTATGGATGGAATAAAATTTCGTATCTAAAAACATACTATTCTTTAAAAAGTGCTCAATAAAAAGTAGAGAAGAGATGATATTATTTATTTTAAATTTGTCACATAAATATCTTATAATATCATATGAAAAGAAATAAAAAAAACTTAACTCTTGATTTTAGCTATTATTTGTATAGTCGCTAAAATCAAGAGTGAAAAATATGTGTATGCGCATATATAAGTGCGGATATTTGTTTGTACATGTGTACATACTAGTATATGGATGTATGTGTATATACGTTTGTACATATATGGGTATCTACATATTTGTATGCGTGTGTATGTGTATCTCTTTCCCCATTTCATATTTGAATAATTTTACAATAATCAAAATCTTATGCGTTGTTAATCTTAGAATTTAAAATTCGTAGTCTCTAACATTAATTTGTAATAAATATTTTTCATTCTATTAATTGGTTAGTAATACCAATCTATATTTCAATCAAATATTAACATTAATACCATTATAAATCGTTTTTAGAGTCTGTTTTCATGTTCCGAAAATTAGAAATTACTTTTATTTTGATTAGTCACCACAAACTATGTAACAATGTCTCCCTGATTGAGAAGTTTTTTGCTAGTTCTGAACCTTTTAAAACTCCTCAACGTTAAATCAGCATCATCGCTTGATAAGACACAAGGAGAGTGGACACAAAATAGCTTCTTCTGTAGTCATATTATAACATTATATTATATATATATATATATATATATATATATATATATATATATATATATATTTTAATCGTATCAGTATCACACCGAGCAAGGCTGTAACGCCACTGATGTGCAGGGGGTTACGTAATAGTAAAAAGATTAGAAAAGATAAAGCCAGAAACCACATCATAAGCAGGGAACAAGGGATAAGCCTCTTAACCTGTTCAATAGACGTGGGTGGAGAGTGAACCGGGCGATAGATAGATCTATCTACTCTAATTGAAAAAAAAAAACAAAGTGAGAAGATTATATATATATATATATAGTCATCCGGAGACAGATCTATTTCGCAGCTCATCAGTACGGTTAGACATTTTTACCCAGGATTGAAATCCGACCGAATTGGCGTCAGTCGGCGAGTCTACCTTTGAGCTATGGGTGCTCGGTAGAAGGGGGCAGACTTTTAGCGTGTGATATATCATGTATACACACGACAATAGCTGAGAGTATTCTAATTTATTACTGAATGAACGATGCGTAGATGCCAGAGTAGCTACTGTTTTTTCCAAGTCATTCTTCTAGTGTGCTCAATCAGGGTTTGAGAACATAATATATATATATATATATACCGAAACATGAAAGTTTTTTTGTAGCGATGTAAAATGTTTTATTATAATGAGTTATAATAAAAGTATTATAATACGCGCGCGCACGCGCGCGTGTGTGTGTGTGTGCAGTCAATGATTGAACGCTTTACTAATGCTTCGGACTGGCAATCAGCACTAAGAAAATTAAGGTCATGTACACTCCTGCTTCTGGCGAACGTTCGTGGAACCTGATGTCTTTTGTCTTTGGGAAATGTCTTGAAATCGTCAAGGTGTTTGTCTACATTGTAATATATTATGTGATGAAGTCTACCTTGATACAGAAATCAATCGGAGAATAAGCAAGCCGTCTGGTCCTTTGGTAAGTCAGATGGTGATTTAACTCTGGCAACTAAAATGTCTGTGTTGCAAACATGTGTTTTGTCAACCCTACTCTGTGCCTCTGAAATCTGGACCTTATATCAATCTCATAAAAATCAGCTTGAAAGATTCCATCAGAATTGTGTCAGCCATATTCTTGGTCTGAAGTGGGACAGTCGTGCTCTAGATACAGGTGTCTTCACCAAAACCAAAACAGTCAGCATCGCTACAATTGTGATTAAGAACCAGATGCGTTGGGTTGGTCATCTTGTTCGACTTGATAACTCCAGACTTGCAAAACAGATGTTTTGTGGTGAGCTTCTTGTTGGCAAGAGAGCCCAACACAAGCCAAAAAAAAAATCTAGGTCACGTGTCGAGATCAATGTGAGTTTGGCGTATATGTGCGCTTCAATTGATAATTGGGAATCACTAGCATCTGATCGTAGCCGGTAAAGGGATGGGATTTTCGAAAGTCATGAACTTTTTCAAGCAGCTAGAGCGGACCGGGCAAAGCTCAAGAGATCATGCAGAAAACGGAAAACTTTACCGGCCAATTGTGAAATGTGTGAGGTGTGTGACCGGACTCTGCTGTGAAAGGCATGTCTGGTTAATCATAAGAAATTGCATGAAGGCAATCCAACTACACCTGTTGTCTCTCCAGTGCTGCGCAATGATTTCCAGGATCGAAACTTTGCATGATCCCACTGTTCTGAAGTTTGCCGATTAAATGGCGGTCTTAGGCGTCACATGAAAGTTCACAGTGATGCAAGCACCGTGTCTGTCTTCTCAACCAGCGCCGATGGTTATGTGTTTCAAATCTGCTGCATAATGTACAAGTCGAAGTGTGTGTGTTGTGTGTGTGTGTGTGTGTGTGTGTGTGTGTGTGTGTGTGCGTTCAAATTGGAACATAGATTTTATCAAGAAGACACTGAAGGAGGTTAACATCTTGCGAAATGACTTTGCAAACCGTAAATCTAATTCCTTCATTCTAGAGGGATGCAGTATGCAGTTTTAAGAAAATCTTTGAGTGGAATCATATTGCGAATGAAAGACTCAAAAGGATTCTTAGTAAGGGGCTTGATGTTAATTTTCCTGAACTTGTTGCTATCAAATTTGAGAAAGAAAATACAAAGCAAATGGAAAACATTGCGGAGAAATAATGCAACATTGTCAGAAGGAAATGAGGCAAAATGAGAGCGACAACGGAAGAAAAAGAAAGGTAAGAGAAGTAAAACCATATGAGGCAAGATGAGACGCACAGAAAACTGAAGAAAAAGAAGACGAAAGGAAACGAGGCAAAATGAGAGCGACAACGGAAGAAAAAGAAAGGTAAGAGAAGTAAAACCATATGAGGCAAGATGAGACGCACAGAAAACTGAAGAAAAAGAAGACGAAAGGAAACGAGGCAAAATGAGAGCGACAACGGAAGAAAAAGAAAGGTAAGAGAAGTAAAACCATATGAGGCAAGATGAGACGCACAGAAAACTGAAGAAAAAGAAGACGAAAGGAAACGAGGCAAAATGAGAGCGACAACGGAAGAAAAAGAAAGGTAAGAGAAGTAAAACCATATGAGGCAAGATGAGACGCACAGAAAACTGAAGAAAAAGAAGACGAAAGGAAATGAGGCAAAATGAGAGCGACAACGGAAGAAAAAGAAAGGTAAGAGAAGTAAAACCATATGAGGCAAGATGAGACGCACAGAAAACTGAAGAAAAAGAAGACGAAAGGAAATGATGCAAAATGAGAGCGACAACTGAAGAAAAAGAGAGGTAAAAGAAGTAAAATGATATGAGGCAAGATGAGACGCACAGAAAACTGAAGAAAAAGAAGACGAAAGGAAATGAGGCAAAATGAGAGCGACAACTGAAGAAAAAGAGAGGTAAGAGAAGTAAAACCATATGAGGCAAGATGAGACGCACAGAAAACTGAAGAAAAAGAAGACGAAAGGAAACGAGGCAAAATGAGAGCGACAACTGAAGAAAAAGAAAGGTAAGAGAAGTAAAACCATATGAGGCAAGATGAGACGCACAGAAAACTGAAGAAAAAGAAGACGAAAGGAAATGAGGCAAAATGAGAGCGACAACGGAAGAAAAAGAAAGGTAAGAGAAGTAAAACCATATGAGGCAAGATGAGACGCACAGAAAACTGAAGAAAAAGAAGACGAAAGGAAATGAGGCAAAATGAGAGCGACAACTGAAAAAAAGAGAGATAAGAGAAGTATAATGATATGAGGCAAGATGAGACGCACAGAAAACTGAAGAAAAAGAAGACGAAAGGAAATGAGGCAAAATGAGAGCGACAACTGAAGAAAAAGAGAGGTAAAAGAAGTAAAATGATATGAGGCAAGATGAGACGCACAGAAAACTGAAGAAAAAGAAGACGAAAGGAAATGAGGCAAAATGAGAGCGACAACTGAAGAAAAATAGAGGTAAGAGAAGTAAAATGATATGAGGCAAGATGAGACGCACAGAAAACTGAAGAAAAAGAAGACGAAAGGAAATGAGGCAAAATGAGAGCGACAACTGAAGAAAAAGAGAGGTAAAAGAAGTAAAATGATATGAGGCAAGATGAGACGCACAGAAAACTGAAGAAAAAGAAGACGAAAGGAAATGAGGCAAAATGAGAGCGACAACGGAAGAAAAAGAAAGGTAAGAGAAGTAAAACCATATGAGGCAAGATGAGACGCACAGAAAACTGAAGAAAAAGAAGACGAAAGGAAATGAGGCAAAATGAGAGCGACAACTGAAAAAAAGAGAGATAAGAGAAGTATAATGATATGAGGCAAGATGAGACGCACAGAAAACTGAAGAAAAAGAAGACGAAAGGAAATGAGGCAAAATGAGAGCGACAACTGAAGAAAAAGAGAGGTAAAAGAAGTAAAATGATATGAGGCAAGATGAGACGCACAGAAAACTGAAGAAAAAGAAGACGAAAGGAAATGAGGCAAAATGAGAGCGACAACTGAAGAAAAAGAGAGGTAAAAGAAGTAAAATGATATGAGGCAAGATGAGACGCACAGAAAACTGAAGAAAAAGAAGACGAAAGGAAATGAGGCAAAATGAGAGCGACAACTGAAGAAAAAGAAAGGTAAGAGGAGTAAAACCATATGAGGCAAGATTAGACGCACAGAAAACTGAAGAAAATGTGAGATGAAGCAGGAGAAGAGGACTATAAAAACTCTCAGAAAAGATGAAGAAACTGTTCATTTATAACAGATAAATTAATTATTTTTAAAATTCTTCAGATTTTGTCCATTCTATTTTGTCTTTGAATCTCTATTTTCCATGCACTTTCTGGCTTTTCTCGGTACTGTCTAAATTTATTATTATTCTTTTCTGAGGAATTCTTATACATTTTTGTTCCATTAATCACATTTTGGATTGGAACTCTCTCGGTCATTAGAAGAGCATTTATATTTCATGAAAAAATATACGCTTGTGATTTTTGTTGTTAGTATATTATTCCCAATAATAATTACTACTCATTTTCAGATCTTGTGAAAATATTACACGTAACAAAAATGACTTAATAGATTTTTATTCTCATCATAACAATAAAATAAAATCCGATATAATCAACAAGTTCAAAGTAACAAAAGTGATAGAAAGAAAAAGAAACAATCTAAATGAATTCGGCGAGATACAAAAATAAATAAAACAAAATAAAAATGTCAAAATCCCGAGCACCCATCGTTCGAGTGTGTGTGCCGACATAACAAATGAAACTGATGAAGTCCTGAAGAAAGAAACGCGTCAAAAATAAACATTTTTTCATACAAATTCCTCACTACTTATATATATATATATATATATATATATATATATATAATCAAAAGAACCCAATGCTAAATTCATCTATTTAATTTAACAGAGTAATATAATCTAGAAAAAAATTAGATTTTCTACAATTTCATGGGTAATACGTATTTCGCATCAAACTTTGCAGACCCAAATGATATTTAATTTAAAAAGGTGGTTTCTTTTGAAGAAAAATTTGGAATTTACCAATGTAAACCTTTTTATCCCAAAATATTTTTATAATTATGTTCATAGTTATATTGTTGTAATGTTTTTATAATATTTTAGAATGTAATATTGTGTGTATATGTGTGCATGAATGTGCGGGTATGTACGTGTATGCTTCATATATGTGTGTATGTGTGTAGGTGTGTATGTATATATATATATATATATATATATGTGTGTGTGTTTTATATATATGTGTGTGTATGTGTGTATGTATGTATATATATATTTTCTAGACATATGCTATTAAATATAAGAGACAATGAATGTCTGTTATGTTTAATCATGAGCCGTTCTAAACGTCGTATTTTTGCTTTAATTTCAGTTGAAAATAAAGACAAAAATTCTCCAACATTTGGATAATTATTTATTGGTTTTCTTCTAAGCTTTCGGCTCACATGAGCCATCTTCATAGAGGTAGTTTAAACTGAAATATTATAAAATCCACCATCACCGACGATTTTATTTTGTGCTGACATAAAACTCCGCTTGGCAACGGGAATAGTTACCAAAAATAATAAACGCAGTTCTTAAGTTTGCGATGCGGTTTTATGACGTCACACCGCGGGATAGCGCGAAATGACAACAAAACCATCTAGTCAAATGCAATGTAATATGTTATTTCCTGTTTTAAAGTTGATTTTATTGAGTGTTGGTTGTTTTGATTTGATGTACAATATATATATATATATATATATATATATATATATATATGTGTGTGTGTGTGTGTGTGTGTGTGCGTGTGTATGTATATATATTAATGAAAATATATATATGGGATATGTATATGTTTGTTTTTGATGTATTATGATGTATGTGTGTATATAAATATATGTGTATGCACATATATATATATATATATATATATGTGTGGATATGTGTGTATGGGTATGTGTATGTATGTTTAGATTCTTTTTTTAATTATTATTATTAGTGTTAATATTTTATATATATGTATATATATATATTTAGTAGTTAAAAATGTTATAGATAGTTTTTTATTATTTTTATTATTATTTTTCAAATATGTTATTACTATTATTTAGGATCTTTTTTTCTGTTTTGTAATATTATTATTAGTGTTAAAAATTTCATATATATATATATTTATTATTATTATTATTATTATTGTTAATATTATCTTGTTACTGCTATTAAGATCTTTTATTTAATATAATTATTATTATTAGTGTTAAAATATATATTTCTATATATATTTATTATTATTACTATTAATATCATTTATTACTATTATTTAAGATATTTTTAAGATTGTATTTTAATATTTTATTGATCATTTTCTGATATAATTTTTATTTATTGTTTTAATTATTTTAACTATATTTATAATTAATACTACTTGGGGTTTTATTTTAATTTGTATTAAAATGTATGAGTTACAATTTATTTTTTACCGTAAATATATCCCATTATATTTAAACTAAATTTTAATTTCCATGTAATGGTTTTCTAAGAAAGCGGATAGATTGCAATAGATGCTGGTGTCGATCTAAGATGTTAACTTCAACTTCCTTTCTTTTTATACTGTTTGTTCTTCTTTTCTTTTTCTTTCGCTTCTTTTCGTTTATCAATTTTCTATATTTTTCTTTTTCTTTTTCTCTATGGGGTTATTTTTTGAATGAGCGAGGAAATGTTTTTGTAGATTACCATTAAAAATGTCTATTCTCGATATGGGTACGTGAGAGTCTGTGTGTAATTATTTTCTTGATTATTTTGAATATTAACTGTTGTATCATTTGGGTCTGATGAGCAGTTAGATTTGATGCGAAATACGTATTACCCTTGAAATTGTAGAATATCTAAAAAACTTTTCTAGAGTATATATATATATATATATATATATATATATATAATGTGCTAAAATGTCTGCCTACTTCCACCGAACGGCCATAGCCCATTTTTCTAGATTATATATATATATATATATATATAGGAAAGAATATTAATAAAAAGTTTTGAATTTAAAAACGTACTTTTTTAAACAGTATTTGTTTATTTTTATAGTGTTTTATATTTCAGACCGCCCTCGGTCCTTCATCAGAAACAAGTGATTTTTAAATTAGAATTGGAAACGTATTTTTACGATGGCGTCCTAATACTTTTTTGTTTACATCACGTGGTGTCGATAAACCAATCAGCATGCGGCACGTCCGTGGAAAGCCCCGTTGTTTAATCTGTAAACATCTAATAACAGACAAAACATTCTCTGTACCCAACACAAAAATAAAATTACACCCACCAAACCTTACTTGTGATAGCAAAGACATCATCTACTATCTCTTCTGCTCAATTTGCCCCAACAGTGGATATATCGGCGAATCCGGTAATAGCTTTAGATTTCGCTTCAATAATCACAAACTAAATATACGACAAAAAAATGTATACTCCCCAATTGCAGCACATTTTAATCAACCCGATCACACTTTAGAAAATTGCAAATGTTTACTAATAGACTCCAATTTTAGTTCTACATACACACGCAGAAAGAAAGAAAAATACTGGATTTTAAAATTAAACACACACAAGCTAGGGTTAAACAGGGACTTAGGTGTGTTGAATCTCTACAAATATTTCAATAGGTAAAAAGAATGTTCTTTCAGATATTCCAAGGAATTTTTTATCTAAAACAAACAGACTTTCTCCACGGAGGTGTCGCGTGTTGATTGGTTGACCGAAAATAAACAAACGGACGTGCCGCATGCTGATTGGTTTATCGACACCACGCGATATAAACAAAAAAATAGATATTCCAAGAGATTTTTTGTCTAAAACAAACAGACTCTCTCCACGGACGTGCCGCGTGTTGATTGGTTTACCGAAAATAAACAAACGGACGTGCCGCATGCTGATTGGTTTATCGACACCACGTGATGTAAACAAAAAAGTATTAGGACGCCATCGTAAAAATACGTTTCCAATTCTAATTTAAAAATCACTTGTTTCTGATGAAGGACCGAGGGCGGTCTGAAATATAAAACACTATAAAAATAAACAAATACTGTTTAAAAAAGTACGTTTTTAAATTCAAAACTTTTTATTAATATTCTTTCCTATACATATTAAGACAGTATACGTGGATGATCATCACTATGTTATTTGGACCTTACTTAAACGGCAAAAAACTCCACGACAGAAGAAAACTGGAAAAAACTCTCTACAGACTAGCACAAATACACTCGGACATTATATTTCTCGGACTCTGCAAAAAAATGGAATTAATACCAAAAGGATTCAGATTTAAATACAACTTCCAACACAGTTTTATTACATCGCATCAACAAAAAGCTCAACAAATATACAACAGGACCTCCACACAATTAAGAAACCTGGCACACAACTCTGCCTACATTAAAAAATCCTTCTACATGAACTTATCCAAAAAAATCCATTATTCTCTCTATCTAACACTTTCCCCTCTCCAATACTCTCAAGTAAAAAAAACACTCAATTTTCTGTACGAAAAAAAGCTGACACAGCACATATTCTTGAAAAACCAAAAACTCAATACACTAATTGCTGAGGACCCCATCCTACAACACATACCTCACCTGAATAACTACCTAATACAACAGATTCCACGAAGATCTCACCATGTACAACAAGAATGTTCTTTCAGATATTCCAAGGAATTTTTTATCTAAAACAAACAGACTTTCTCCACGGAGGTGTCGCGTGTTGATTGGTTGACCGAAAATAAACAAACGGACGTGCCGCATGCTGATTGGTTTATCGACACCACGCGATATAAACAAAAAAATAGATATTCCAAGAGATTTTTTGTCTAAAACAAACAGACTCTCTCCACGGACGTGCCGCGTGTTGATTGGTTTACCGAAAATAAACAAACGGACGTGCCGCATGCTGATTGGTTTATCGACACCACGTGATGTAAACAAAAAAGTATTAGGACGCCATCGTAAAAATACGTTTCCAATTCTAATTTAAAAATCACTTGTTTCTGATGAAGGACCGAGGGCGGTCTGAAATATAAAACACTATAAAAATAAACAAATACTGTTTAAAAAAGTACGTTTTTAAATTCAAAACTTTTTATTAATATTCTTTCCTATACATATTAAGACAGTATACGTGGATGATCATCACTATATATATATATATATATATATATATATATATATATATATATATATATATATATATATATAATGTGCTAAAAATCTGCCTACTTCCACCGAACGCATATAGCCCAGGGGTACAGTCGCCGACTGATGCCATTTCGGTAGGATTTCAATCCTGGGTAAAAAAAAAAGCAATCGGAGTCTGACCGTACTGATGAGCTGTGATACGGCGAAACAGATCTGTCTGCGGATGACAATATATATATATATATATATATATATATTCGTGTCGCAATGTACATTTAATCAATAATTATATGATACCAACACTAGGGATTACAAAGAATTTCTTGTTAAACGACATTTGATATTGCCAAAAATAATATTTACCATCTAAATACTAACTCTAAACGTATACAAAATGACATCATACAACTCACCAGCTTGGAACAATATCAAGAAATAGCACAACGGATTAAACCAGTCATTGAAATGGATATAACTCCTCTGAAAATTTCTATGAATAGAAAACTAAATAATCTATACAAAGGAAATATCCTCCTTCCTAATGGAGTTGACAAATTTATTAACCTCTTCTGTTTTGAATTGACTCAGCCAGAAAAGGATTATTTAAACTTAGGCCATAACTGCCATATTATTAAATCGTACAACAAAATTTTAAAAAACTCAGAATCTGAGATGCTGTATCAAGATATTTTAAATTTACAACATAATAATATAGTATCTAAAGCCGAAGCATTGAAGAATCGATGTAGCCCTCAACATACTTCCTCATCTCTTATGATCTTTTTTTTTTAATTGTATCACCCCAAGCAAGGCGGTAATGCCACTGATGTGCAGGGGCTACGTAATAGTGAAAAGATTGGAAAAGAGAAAGCCGGAAACCACATCTTAAACAGGGAACAAGGGATGAGCCTCTTCACCTGTTCAATAGACGTGGGTGGAGTGTGAACCGGGTGATAGTTTAGTTTACAAACTAAAAAAACCCGCCCGCTAAACAATTAAAAAAACCACTCTAACATTATCATTAGAAACGCTGACAAAACTAACATATTTGTTGTTATTGCCAAAATTGACTGTTATAACAAATTACAAAAGATTTTTAATGACTAAATTTAAAAAACTAAGTACGCCACTAACCAAATAAAAACGAAAATTAACAAACTTATAACAGCTAATAACGCTCAAAGTGATAGCCTAAATCTTCCTAAAATTATTGGAGAATATAAACCTGGCTACCTATATGGTACCGTTAAAATTCATAAAACTAAGGCCCCTCTTTGTCGTCCTATTATTTCACAAGTAACTACTCCTATTTACCAATTGACAAAAATTATCAATAAATTAATTACACCATATCTACCTAATAAATATAACATTAAATCTACTCACGAATTAATAAAAACCTTACACTCTCAAAAACCTAATAATGGAATACTAGCTTCCCTTGACGTGGAAAGTCTATTTACTTATGTCGTCATCATTGAAACTATAGATATAATTATTAATTGCTTATATAATAACCCTCTTATGCAACCTCTTAAAATGAATCCTAAAATACTCAAAAAATCCTCTTAATATGTACCACCCAGGTTCCTTTCTACGATCATCTTAATAACATTTATTTACAGATTGCTGGAGTATTTATATGCTCTGTCCTAGATCCAACGTTTAGCAAATTTTATATGTCGCATCTTGAAAATAAAGTTTTTAGCATCATAGAAACACCTAACATATACCTCCGTTATGTTGATGATAATCTTATACTTGCTAAAAACCTTAATGAATTAACCTCATTGCAACAATCCTTCAAAAATAATTCTGTTCTTAATTTCACACATGAAATATCTAAGGATAATAAGATTCCTTTTTTGGGTGTTTTAACCGACACTAATTATGACAATTTTACCACTTCTGTATACAAAATACCTACAAGTGATAACAATTGCACCCTCAGTTACTTTAGCGAATGCCCCACTAAATATAAACGATCAGTTATTTCAAACCTGGTTTCTAGAGCTAAATTATTTCTTCTACCAATAAAATATTTTATAAGCAATTGACAAACATCAGACAAACTCTTATCAATAACAGATTTTCTATTTTGTTGATAATGAAATTAACAGATATTTTTCAGACCTAACATATGACACATCTAGAAAATCACACTCAGTTAACCTCTTTTACAGAGGACAAATGCACAGGCAATACAGCATGGATGAGAAGGCCCTTAAGTCTATAATAAACCACAGTGTGTTTCCAGCTGATTCTAATAAAACCTTAAAACTTATTATATACTATAATAAATTCAAAACCTCTAATCTGATAATGAACAACAACCACTCTCCAGCAGCTACCGGTGTTGATAGAACTAATGTTGTGTATGAATTTAAGTTTCCATTTGAAGAATGCTCTTCTAATCCACATACATACATTGGATTTACGACTACCCGGCTCTCTAGATGATTAACTTTTTTTTCAAAATCATTTCACCCCAAGCAAGACATTCCCCTGCCACTATTGCGCAGGGGGTTACATAGGGGAAGGTGCTGAGAGAGTGATTAAATATAGGAAATGTCAGAAGGAGGGTGATAGACAGATAAGGATGTGCATAGGAAGAGTGTTTGAGAAAATGGGTGCGAGTTAGTGTGTTAGGTGTCTATTGACCTTACATTTAAACTCCTGGAGATTGTAGCTGTCGGGGAAGCAAGTATGTTTCCACAGGCGGAAAGTGCGAGAAAAGAAGCTGTTATAGTAGAAATTGCGGATACATTTTATCGGTTTCACTGTAAAAGGGTGGGACTTAGTTGCTAATCTAGTATCTCGTACAAATTCGTACTTAGGGGGCACCAGTGATCTAAGTTCATCGGAACAGAAGCCGTGAAAGTATTTATAGAAGAGGCACAGGGAAGCCACGTCGTGCCGGTGAGAGAGTGACTGCAGCCGGTCTGCCAAGTCGGTATCGATCACATTACAGATTCTCCGTTGTATTTTGTCAAGAACCCCGAGGAGAATAATAGAGGCACCCGACCAGATGTGGCAGCAGTATTCAATACACGGGCGGATAGTAGATTTATATATGTGCAGGATAGATTCAGACGGAAAAAAACTTCCGGGCCCTTTTCTTGCTACAAGGCAAGATTTGATTTTTAAACTGTAATATAGTCCCTGATGATGAACGATGACGTTCGTAAGTACTAGGACAACTTTTGGACAATTTTTATACAAATATAATTCCGTAATAACAAGTCTTATCAGAAAATATGAAAAAATTTTTAAAAAATATATAAAACTATGTTGTCTCTAACGTTTAACACAACTTGGTTATATATATATATGCAGACAGAGACAGTGACAGAGAGAGAGAGAGAGAGAGAGAGAGAGAGTGAGAGAGAGTAATATTTTATTATAAATATTTATAATAAAAAATAGTTGACTGCAACACAAGAGCCGTGGTGTTTCGGTAATACTTGTTAGTACCTCATCAGGAATTTAATATTTTCATTTTAGAAATCGTTATACAGGGTGGGGACGTACGACTTGCTTATTTGAAATAACAAATGAAACAGAAGTAATGCAGATGTACATGCAATTCTTTAAACAGCATCAATTACAACATTTAAATTTTGTGTTTTACAAGTTTTAAAGATAACATCAGTCAGATAACGTCCATTCTGTCCAGTACACTGGGTTAATTGTACATTTGCTTCAGGGCGCGAAATTCAAATAAGCAAGTTGCTCTGCCTCACCCTGTATACAAACATTTTAAATTTAGAAACAGCACATTTGTTACCATATTTAATCAATTAAGGATAGGGTTGTGGAATTCAAAGGGTTGGAGGAAGTTAACCGACAGAAAGTAAGTCAATGATGGGTAAGAGAATGGGTTAAGAGGTGGGGAGAAAATTAAGAAGTCGTGGAAACATTTGAATGTATAAGGTTATAGTATAAGATGATGGTATTGTGTCGAATGTGTTTGTGGAACGGTTACAAAATTATTTAGCAATGTTTTTGATCACTTGAAGGGTGAAGTTGTCATTAGAACGGAAACGTATTCAAATATATGTAGACAACATAGTAGGTAATATATATGTTAATTGAAACAAAGTAATTATCAGAAAATGAAAGAATCAATATATTAATGAAAGGGGTAGTCCCTTGATAGTGCGATGATCTAGTTACATTGTTTTACACTGAAAAATATACATGGATGAAAACGTTATAATTTCTTGTAATTTTAAGAATTGCGAGTTCAAAAATTCCCGTCACGTGAGCGTTCAAAAAATCACCGTTACGTGAGAGTTCTTAAAAAAACGGTAAACGGCAAAATCAGTTATTGCAAATCGCCTGAAGACACCACATATTAGAAACATAGGTCGCGTAGTAAATCGTTTGGAAATTATATGTATATATATATATATATATATATATATCAGCATGCAGTGTCGGTATAGAAGAATCCAAAGGAGTAACCTGTACATAGAGTGGTAGGATAACTCTCTAAGAGAGCTCTAAATATATATGTATATAAATACATATGGAGCAAATATAAGAAAAATTAAGGCAAACACGTTATATCATGGTAAATCGGAAGTGTGGCCTATTTCAAGCGAACCATCATCAGCTTCCGTCTTTATTTTACAAAGGATTTTACACGAAATAGGCTATACTTCCGATTTACCATGAAATAACTTGTCTGCCTTAATTTTTCTTATATATATATATATATATATATATATATATATATATATATGTGTGTGTGTGTGTGTGTGTGTGTGTGTGTGTGTGTGTGTGTGGATAAATATATCTTTGGCTTATCATATTTACTTCTTTTTATCTCATTTTAAATTAATACCTCTCACAACGCATTCAGTAACCTCAAATTTAAGTGGCTCTCCAGGTTTATAACTTGGTGATGTTTATTAAAAGAAATACATGGAGAGAAAGCTCGAGAGATTTCTGTTTGTGTGAATTTAGGCGCGAATGTTTTAGGTGCGAGGAAGCATGCGCCCGCGGAAGCAAAATCTGCGCCTGTTTCCCACAAATGTTTCGAACGGATCAAATCTCAACAATTACGTTTTTTCTTCTTCTTTTTATTTATTTATTTATTTATTTATTTTTTCACGCCTCTTCTTACAACAGAGACACGTTTTCTTTTAATTCCTGGCATATGCTCAAGCAGTCAGTCATAAAAAGGAGAAAAGTTTAACCGTAGCTCTTTCAATACGGGAAACCTCGACTGAGAGAAGGAAGGCACGATGGAGTTGGTTTATTTACGAGTGATTGGCATGAAAAGTTATGGAAAGAAAGTTGGGTGGACATCAGCTTGACTATTGGTAAACTGACAAAAGAAGTGAACAATAATAGTAAAAATAAAAGGGGTGCCTTTTGGGCTATGAAATGAGAGAGAGAGAGAGAGAGAGAGAGAGAGAGAGAGACAGGACGGCGGAATATGTCTTTTGAGGTATGTAGGGGAAAAGAATTTGTCAGCAAGTCGTGTATTAAAAGAGGAAAAACGTTACAGTTAAAAGAAGGAAAGAAGAAACAGAAAAATGTCAGGGAGAATAAAAAAAAACAAAATGTGGCACACAATAAATGAATAAACAAATCGAGAGAAAAAAAGGAAGAGAAAACAAAAATATAAAAAGAAAGAAGAGGGAAAAAACGAATGATTAAAAAATGACAAAACAAAGAAAAAAGATAAATAGAAAAATAAAAGCAGAATTGAATAAAACTGATAGAATTCTTGATCGCAACGAGTACATTTTAGCATACCTTTTAATCATTGATCAACGGCAGGTTTTCTTATATTTTATTTAACGGTAAAATTTTATGCAAGAAATCAGTGAAGCGACGAGGATCTTTCTGATTAATCAGCAAATTATCGATCTATTAAAAACGTCCTTACAGCTACGTTTTATTTAAAATTATTTGATTCCTTGCAACGTCCAGTAAGATACAAGAATTTGTCGAGTGTGAAAAAAATAAGAGAACGGAAATACTATTAAGGATCGAGGACGATAGAAGTGTGATCAGGAAGACAGTAAATAGCAGACTGGGTTCTATAGCCTTGGTTAGCAACTAGTTTAACGCGGAAAGTAATAGCAACCTACTACGGGAAAATATTCCGCTCAGTCTGACATGTCTCTTTCGAGAAATGATCGCTCAAATTTCATAGTTGCCTTATCAAATGAAAATATAAATGTTAAAGATATGATAAAAAAAACTAAATATAAGTAACTGGAAATTTAGTAAATGTGTCACCTTAAAAATACTACGGTAGAAATAAACCTCGCAATTTAAAGGCTGACACAAACAAGGTACCTGTTATTAAGAAATTTAGTTCCGCTATTGGCCAACATCTTTTGGACAATCAAGTGTGTGCCTCGGCATATGAGGACAGCTGGTTTACTGTCTTGCACAGCGCTCGGTCTACACACCATCTTCGTATTTTGGAAGCAATTTGCTTGAAACTTCATCAACCGAGCCTGTGCAGACAGAAAGAGCGGTTTTTACGCTCCTTACAATTGCTGGTGAGTCTGTGAGTGTAACATTTTTTCACTTTTAAGCACTCTTGTGAAATTACATGTTTAAACCCCCTCCTTACATTTATGTGTGTTTTTTTTTCAATAAATTTATTTTTAAACGAGTTCCATCATCTCCCAGCATTGTAAGTAATTTATTTTGCCTTGTCCTTTTCTTTAATTCCCTTAAAATTAAAGCCAACGAGAACCCTTGATAAGAGTTGGCCGAAAGGTTCCTCGGGTTTAAATAATATGACGTCTGTTCTTTTTAAAGCCATTAGTAATTTCTGTGGGCAAAAATCATTATTTATATATTTACGTCGGCGGTAACCCGGAAAATTCATCGGCCAGAATAATCAGGTTGTAAGAGAATGGCATAGGGTGAATAATTTGAGAATTAGAAGATCTTTTCTCAAATCTTGTTTGTCATGTGGTGTTGCGCCTTCTTATATTCAGAAGAAGTTAGCCAGAATTAAAGCCACTAATACCTCAGTTGAACACTCTTTAGTTAAGTATGAGCTTGATAAATTGTTTGATCGCTGAAATGGGTGCTTACGTTCTTTTCGTTCAAATTTGAACAAAATCAAAACAGAAATGAGCTCCTTTGATTATTTCCGGTTCTCTCGCTTTTTAGTTAATTGCAGGTTTCGGTTGGAAGAATCTGCAAATGGGAGAAATAATAAGTACCTAGAATACTTAATCACCAGACGGTTTGGTTCTGTGTCAGGTGATCTACACCGACAAATTTTCAACTATTCCAATGTTAATCTCACTGGTATTGAGCTTTCTGTTCTATCCCGTCGATTGGAATTTTGTATTCCTCCCTCTGCTGTTAATAAGGAACGGATTCTTTCTGAGTTTGAGTTGTTATACTCTCAAATCGTCCATCATGTTCCTAAGTCCGTCGAGAAGTGTTCTGATGTTAAAACTAGGTTGTTTGAGTTGGCCACTGAATACTCTGTGCTAGGTTGCGAGAAAGATTCTCTCGACTGGCGCAGTGTTCATTTTCAAACGATTAGAGCTTTACGCTCGCGGGGTGACATTTATATCACCAAGCCAGACAAGGGTGCCGGTGTCGTGATTTTGAATAAATCAGATTATATTGCAAAGATGCATAGTATATTGGATGATCCATCTAAATTTACAGTTATCGGTCGAGCCGATACTCACGATAACACCGGCAAAATAGAAGCCAAACTTCAACGTTGGCTGTTGTTCCTGTATAAGGACAATTTAATTTCTAAGGACATCTATAGTAGGATCAGACCCGTGGGCTCGCAACGCCCTAGAATGTATGGCCTTCCAAAAGTTCATAAAAACGGAGTCCCACTCAGACCTATTTTGTCTATGGTGGGCTCCACACAACATGAGTTGGTTAAGTGGTTGGCTGAGATCCTCCAACCCGTGTCTCTTGCTCTGTCTGCGTACAAATGTCATCGACTTCTTCAGATTTTCTAGTTTCATTAGAAACTTAGATTTTTTCATCTAGGGATAAATTTATGGCCTCCTTTGAGATTGTCAGTTTATACACAAATGTTCCATTAAATGATACTATTAGAATTTGTGTTGACATGTTATTTAAAGAGAATTTAGGTGCCGTGGCAATTCCCGAGGCGTTATTCCTGGAATGTATGCGATTGGCAACTGAGGGGGTCGAATTTAGCTTTGACGGGACAATGTTTGCGCAGACGGACGGTGTTGCTATGGGTAGTCCTTTGGGTCTGTCCTTGCGAATATTATTGTGGGATTTCATGAGCGTCTGTTATTTGAGAGGGTAGCCGAACCTTTGATATATCAACGATATGTTAATGATACCTTCTCTTTGTTTGACAGCGCCATTGATGCTGAACATTTTTTAGTTCAGTTAAATTCTTTACATCCTTCCCTTCAGTTTACTATGGAGATTGAAAGGGATGGATGTCTCCCATTTTT
The DNA here is from genome assembly GCA_037127315.1 of Ascarosepion bandense. Lineage (NCBI taxonomy): Eukaryota > Metazoa > Mollusca > Cephalopoda > Sepiida > Sepiidae > Ascarosepion > Ascarosepion bandense. The sequence continues at coordinate 4,068,078 of JBBBDQ010002040.1, forward strand.
AGATGTCCTTGTTCAGCGGCGGGACGGCACGTTCGTGACTTCTGTTTTTCGCAAACCAACCTTCACTGGTTTGTATACTAATTGGAAGCCGTTTGTCCCTAAGTCTCGTAAACTAGGTCTGACAGAAACCTTGGTTCACCGTGCCTTGAATATTTGTTCTCTTGAATGTTTAGAAAGCGAATTAATTCGCTTTGAGGAGATTTTCGAAGGCAACCGGTACCCGGTTAATGTGGTGAAACGGGTAATTGATCGCAAGATCAAACGTTATAAAGAACCTAAGGCGGAAGGACCTAGCCGCTGTCCCTTGTATCTGAAAATACCCTGACTTGGTAGAAGATGTCAAACTATAACCGACAGAGTTTCGGCATGTGTTTCGTCCTGTTATCCTGCGGCGCAGTTTCGTGTTGTTTTTCAGACTAGACCTGTGTTTCCTTCCTTCAGTAAAGATAGGTTGTCCCATTTTCGAAAAAGTTCAATTGTTTATCAATTTAAATGCTGTTGTGATGCGGCATACATAGGACGTACCGATCTGAGGTACGTCCTATGTATGCCTTAATATTTTATATTATATTGATCTTGTTGGATTGTCCTCGCCGTTTACAGACTAGACATCTATACCGATATATATATATATATATATATATATATATGGCAGTGATAACTAATAAAATATGTGGTACGAGAAACGAATGGTTCCTGTTTCATTCTCTTTTTCCATCTGTTCTTATTTCGCCATTCAAAATGTCATTACTTGACATTTGAATACAAACCAATTCTCTATAAACGTTTGTGTTGTAACTGACATCTTAAACACTTTTTTCTCTTCTCCGTTAGAAAAAAGATAAAAAACAGAATCTCTCTATAAAGAGTAGAGACGAAAGTAGGCGTTTTGTAATAGAGTCAAAATCGTTTCGCCATGACGTTTCGCTTGACATATTGGCTCGTGACACTTGTTAACTGTTCAAGGCGACCAAGCGGCCATCACCCCGGTTATAAAGCCTGCCAACAGAAGGCTGCACAGGAGAATTGATTCTTCTGGTATCATTATGTATCTTCTTTCTTAGAAGTAGACAAACACTTTTCATTCTGTATGTTACTCTTCCTCTGCCGTTGTAAATTTTCTCCTGTTTCTGGTTCTCTATTCTCTTTCTATCTCTTTGACGTTCGATCTCTTTCAAAAGAACATTTCCTTTCTTCAAAGAACTGATTCATATCACAGTAGTTTGCCATTGCTTTCTGCGGTAGACTGGTTGTCGACCAAGGCTATAGAACCCAATCTGTCCTGCTATTTAACCCATAACTGGAAGGAATAGACGGATTAATACCTTTCCCAAGGGTATTTGCGCGTAAGTGAATACAATGGATTCAACTGGAATTCGAACTCGGCTCCCCGGTTTCTCGTTCCGAGCCGATATCCACTGTACCACAACGCACATCCCTAAATGAAAGACAATGTAGAAAATTATGAGGAAAAACAAACTACTGTACAGGAATTATAGTAAAACTGACAACTACGTTTTCCCTTTCGATTATTGCTACCAGCCGACTTTACCCAAAATCAACCTCCTACAGAAAGAAGTAAATGTTTCTGGTGGTAAGAAAGACATTTGATGATCAATGTTTGAATTTTCCAATGTTTACACAAAAACATTTTTAGTAGTTTTCCTCTCCTATGTCGATAATTGAAAATTAGTAAGAAAAAATTGTCAGCAGAAAAAATTGTCAGCAGCCAGGAATTAATTGAAGTAATTGAATTAATTGAGAGAGTAGTGTGTTCGTATGCATAATGGGAGGACCGTACAATGCTAAAGTAAAGAAATGAATTTAAAATCATGAAGAAATATATTATCAGGGGTCAGAAATTAATGCAAGCGATATTAATAATTTGGGGCTATAATATTTCAATTTCAATTTGTTTTTAAGTCAATATGTTTTCATAATTCATATCAAATCTGTTTTCACGAAAAGTTTGAAAATATGCCGAATTTGTTTATTTTTACCTAATTTTTGATCTTGCTCTTTCTATATTCCCAGCCTAATTCTTGTATGAATCCAGTGCTGATAGCAGACACAGAAAGGAAACTACAAGACCTCCTACAGAAGGTTGCCGAAGAGAGTAACAAGAAAGGACTACAAATAAACTGCAAGGAAACCGAATGCATGTTCATCAGTGAAAATAGCAGCCTAATATGCCAAATACAGATGGAGGTTACTAAAATCAAGCTGGTACAAAAATTTAAATACCTGGGGAGTTTTATAACAGAAGACGGAAAGTGCGACACAGAGATCCGAAGGCGAATTGGCATGGCGAAGGAAGCATTCCAGAAGTTGAGTAAAGTATTAAGAAACAGAAGATTTTGTTAGAAACAAAGAAGAGTGTATTGGATTGCTATGTGTTGTTAGATCTTCAATATGGCAGTGAATGATGGACATTATAATCAAAGATGAAGGAAAAACTTGAAGCAGCTGAAATGTTGTCCTACAGAAGGATGCTGCGAATATCATGGATCGAGCATGTGAGCAATGATGAGGTTTTGAAAAGGAAACAAAAAGAAAATTAATACTGAGCATCAGGAAGAGACAGCTGAAATTCCTGTGACATACATTGAGGAAAGAGGGCTTGGCGAACCGGATACTAACAGGCCAGATTGAATTAAAGGAGACAGGGGAAAGTAGCCGATAACATATTTGAAGGACCTAATCAGGTGGATGATGGAACGAGGGTGTAACAAGAGAAGGCGTGCTAAGAACCACCAGGGATAGGAAGACATGGAAAGCCATGATCGCCTATGTCCTGAAGGGACAGGGCACATAGAAGAAGAAAAAGTTTATTATCCGAATCCTGATGAATAGAGTGCGCAGAATTAGTAGAAGAACAGTGCGGTTTTGTCGCGAACACTGGGGCAGGCAACACGATATTTATGCTTAGAATGTTATCAGAAAAAGTTAATGCAAATGAAGAAGAATGGGTACTTGTTCTTTATAGCCTACACAAAAGCATTAGCCACGAAGACTTGATAGAAATGCCCAGCAACCTCGACATATTTGGAAAAGACATTAGAATAATCAATAACTTCTACTGGCAGCAAATCGCCTGCATACAGACAGGAAACTAATTCAGCAGATATACAAAGATAGAAAGGGGCGTAAGACAAGGTGTCTTCTCACCGGATTTATTTAACTTATTATTGTGGGGAGCTACCTACAAATAGACTCGACCACACCTTTATAATATGGCTACCAACACTGAGTGGAGTGACTGAGTAGGAGCCACCGAGTGAGTGAATGAGTGAGTCAGGACGCCTGCGAGATAAAGTATTCTCCAGTCCACGTTTACCTATGTACTACGTTTCACGAGAATATACTATTCAAACTTATATCCAAGTTCATGTTATCTTTCTATGGAGCTTCGGTCATAACACTGGCGACGAAGAATATTCGAACCACAAAGAGGGACCTCTACCTAAAAAATTTAAAAAAATATGGTTACGCCATAATAATAACGACGATGTATAATCTGGCGACAAAGAAGTTTGAACCAAAGTGAAACCCTTACATCAGGTGCTTGTAACACCCACAACATCTGACTAAGATGAAAGAGTCGGACAGCGGCTGTAACAATCAGTTTCCTACATGAACTACATGATTTGAAGTAGTGAACTGCGTTGTCAGCGACAATGGTACACAGTTTACGTCATCAGAATTTAAGACTTTTTGCGAAATCTTTAAAGTCAAATATTCTCCAATCCACGTTTACCTTTGTACTACGTTTCCCGAGAATGCCCCATCGGCTATAACACTTAGACGGCGAAACAATTCCGAGAGCGCTAAAAGTCACGCCGAAATTCATCAGTGGCGGCCACAATCTGAACAATATAAGATACACAGATAATACAGTATTTTTAGCAGACACAGAAAGGAAACTTCAAGACCTCCTACTGAAGGTAGCTGAAGAAAGCGGAAAGAAAGGATTATAAATAAACTAAAAGAAAACTGAATACATAGTCATCAGTAAAGAGGAGCCCAAAATGCCAACTACAAGCGGAGGACACTAAAATCAAGCAGGTTCAGAAATTTAAATGCTTGGGAAGTGTACTAACAGAAAACGGAAAGAGGGTCACTGAGATCCGAAAGCGAATTGTCATGGCCAAGGATGCATTTCAGAAACTGATTAGAGTATTGAGAGATATGAAAATTTCGCTAGAAACAAAGAAGAGAGTACTAGATTGCTATGTGAAGTTCTTGGGAAGTAATAAGGATGGAGGGTCTAGAAAACCTGATACTCACAGGTCAGATAGCGAGAAAACGAGATAGGGACAGCAATGCGTAACACAGTTGACGGGTTTGAGCAAGCATATGGCAGAGTGGAGTTTGGGTAGAGTAACATCAGAAAGCGCACTATGAGTCACTAGGGATAGGGAGATGAGGAAGGCTATGATCTCCTACAGCCTGAACGGACACAGCACATATAAGAAGAATAAGGATTAGTTTGGATATTGGCATTCAATCTTGTAATCTGATAAAAAAACGTAGTCATTACTTCCAGTATTTCTTTGCTGTCGTATATTTCGCGTATCACTTTGGTAAAACGCTTCCAAAATCGCATTTACCTTGACAAGTACTCACATTAAATTTGTCTTTATTATGTCTTTTTCGTTGTTTGAAAGAGTTCCCCGTGTTACTCAATTTTACCATATCTCTCCTAGGGTTAACCCACACAACAGACCTCAAGTAGAATGACTATATAGAATCCATAGCTAAATCCGTTGCTAAGAAAGTCGGTTCTCTGTGTAGGGCCAGGAAGTTTTTCCCGTCTGAAACAATCCTGCACATATACAAATCTACCATCCGCGCGTGCATTGAATATTACTGCCATATCTGGTCAGATGTTCCTGCTATTCACTGAAGGATACTTGACAAAATCAAACGGGGAATCTGTTATGTGATCGATACCGACCTGACAGCTCAGATACGATTACTTTATCACCGGTACAATGTGGCTTCCCTGTGTCTCTTCTGCAAATACTTTCACGGCTTCTGATCAGATGAACTTAGCTCACTGGTGCCCTCTATATATGAATTTACTCGAATCCATAGATTAGCAACTAGGTCCCACCCTTTTACTGTGAAACCAATAAAATGTAAATGCAAATTCTACTCCAGCAGCTTTCTTTCTCGCACTTTCTGTCTGTGGAATTCCCTTCCGTTTAGTTGCTTCCCCGACAGCTACAATGGCCAATAATTTAAATGTAAAGTCAATAATCATCTTCTATATCACTGATTTGCATCCACTCTCTAATGCTCATTTCTCCGTTCACTCCACTTTCATCAGTATTCTCATACTTCTCTTACCCACTTCCTGACACCCCTTACAACCTGTCACTTTTTCTCATAACTTTCCTCCTATGTAACCCCCTGCATAACAGTGGCAGTAAAATGCTTTGCTTGGGGCGATATGATTATAAAATAATAGTCATCTCCAATCTCACTAACCTGCATGCTCTCTCTCATGCTCCTTTCTCCGACCACTCGACTCTCATCAATATTCTCATCCTTCTCTTACCCACTTCCCGACACCCCCTATAACCTGTCACTGTTTCTCATAACTTTCCTCCTATGTAACCCCTGAAAAACAGTGGCAGTAAAATTCCTTGCTTGAGGCGATATGATTATTAAAAAAAGCCTTACATATTCTTTTTTATTACGATTAACAGATTATATACAATCTGCCAAAGAGCCTATTACTACACCTGCTATTTCTTTTAGTTCACAACTAGTACAACTATGTTCTAGTTTTTTTTTTCTAAATATGTAGATGGGGACGTAGTATAGCGTGTCCTAATTTAAGGGTCAGAACTATTGGAACTAAATAACAGAGGTCATTTAAATATTTTTCATAGAAATACACACAGAAGTGCGACCATCTTGCAATGTTTGGTTAGTAGGAAAGAGATGAAAAGCGAGACATCCTCTACAAAACTGCGTAAATAATTTTTAAATGGCAACACATTTCTAATGATGTCATTCCTCAGTTGATATTCGTTCGATTATTTATTTTTCATATAATCATTTTACCCCAAGCAAAGTTGTACTGCCACTGGTGCGCAGGGTGTTAAAGAAGAGGAGAGTGATTAGAAAGAAGAACAAGTTACAAAAGGTGTCAGAAAATGTATAAAAGAAGGTCGAGAACATTGGTGTGAAGAGAGCTGCATGAGAGTAAAGTGGAAAAAGAAAAGAACATGACAGAAGGGCTGTTAGGAAAACGATGCGAATCAAGAAGATAAAAGATGGCAATTGACATTGCATTTAAATTCTTGGAGATTGTAGTTGTCAGGGAAGCAAGTATTCGGAAGGAAATTCCACAGGAGGGAAGTGCGAGAAAAAAGTTGAAAAGTAGAGTTACTGTTATATTTGATTGGTTTCATTGTAAAAAGATGGGACTTAATTGCTCGTGTAGTAGCTCGAGTAAATTCGCAAAGAGAAAGCAACAAGGAGCTAAGCTCATTCGAGCAGAAACCCTGAAATGATTTCTTGTTTTTTGTTTGTTTCATTTTTTAGTCTGTTTCGTACCATTTCTTGACGCGATGTCATTAGGACGAATATTTCAACTGTTATCCGTTGTTCCTTGTATTCATTTCCATTACTGTTTCCCTTCCTTTAAGATGTTGTACTTTCAGTTCCTGCTCTCTCCCGGGGTTTCATATTTCTTCTTAATTAGATGGTTCTGGGTATGGCGATAAACTGCGTCCGGCAGCAAGGCTTCTGATTGAAACGTAGTGAGGAGCATGGAACCATCTCTTAATTGCTGTTATTCCCAGTTCAAATCTGACCCGGAGTGGTAGCACCTGCTAGGGTCCCAGCTATGGGCAAGTAGTTAATCCCCAAACTGGGGTCTAAACACTATGAATAAGTTTTATAGAAATATAAATATAAAAATAGACTTTTATAGAAAAATATACATATTTGAAAGAAAAATATTACCAGCAATACTTTTCTGAAGAAAAAAATCATTGCCATAACACACATTTGAAAAAATATTACCAGCAATACATTTTTAAATACAAAACTAGAAGGCATCTTCAGTTTTTTAAATAAAAAAAAAGTTTAAAAATAATTTTTCATCAAAATCTGACTAAATCAACCTTCTCACTATAAATTAAAAATACCTTAAAATCCTACCTTTTATGGCATTAAATAACTCACGGAGGTTGAGATGCCGTTAAACAAAACTCAAATTCAAATTCAAAATTCTTCTTAATTAGAGCTATATTTAATTGAAAGTGGTTCGTTCTGAAATACTAAATACGAATACTTCCAGATTGCGACACGTGTCTCGTCTCAATAGTATCACCATAAGGCTTTTATACATGATGGTTGTATATATATATATATATATATACATATATATATAGTGATGCGAGGTCCATTAACAGAGAGGATAATCCAAAAAAGATCTATTTAATATAAAATATTAAAACATAGATCTGTATAGAGAGCTCGTTGGATATTATTCAGAGCAATACGATATACATAAAAAAAAACTCAACACATCATCTGAAGTGGTTATTATTTATAATTTGTTGTAACGAGAGAATATGCTCACCTCATTTTCAAACCAAATGAAATCGTAGTATGAAGAGCTGAGTATATTCGCTCGTTGAAATAAATTATAATTTATAACCACTTTAGATGATGCGTTAAGTTTTCCGTCATATATATGAAATCTCTAAGTTTACATACATAAATTGCATATATAGAATATACGAGATTTGTATACAGAAATCGGCCTAGGTTGACAGTAGATCTAGCCTCTGCTCTTGAAAATAACCTACAATCTGTGATGAATTAAGGTAAGAAATGGCTTGTAAATTCTAATGCTTCCAAAAAGAAGCTACACTCTTGTAATCACCATAAGGAAGTTTTCATACCTTCCGTTAATATGGATGACAGAAGTCTCTCCGAAAGAAATACACTGCGCCTTTTCGTCCTCACTCACTAGGGCGATTTCTGATGGAATATATACATTGAAACAATTGCTATATCTACTGCTAAGAAGATTGGGTCTCCATGTCGAGCTAGGATGTTTTTCTCTTCAGAATTCATTTGGCACTTTTATAAATCTGCAATTTGTCCGTCCATTGAACATTTTTGTCCTATCTGGTAAGGTGCTTCTGCTCTTCATTTGCAATGTAATTGGTCCCTATTTCAGCCACTTTCTCACTGACAGAATGTGGGTTCTCTCTGTATTTTCTACAAGTATTATCACGGTTTCTGCTCTTCTTGGTATGCCACGCACATCATTTTGCTCGTGCAACTAGATTGGCAAATAAGCCCAACCGTTTTACCGTCGAAACAGGTGAAGGTAATCACTAAATCTACTCCAGCAGTTACTTTCCTCGCAGTTCCCAACTGTGAATCTCTCTTCACCATGCTTGCTTTTCTGATAGCCACAATCTCCAAAAATTCCAATGCAACGTCAATTGGCATCTTTTGATATCCTTTCTACAACATCACCTTTATGGTTTTCTTCTCTCATTTTAAACGCGCACAAGGAGTAGTATTGCCTCTCTAGGGGTGAAACGACTATATATGTATATCTAAACATATTTATAAATAAAACTTTGTGTGTGTATGTGTGTGTGTGTGTGTGTGTCTGTGTGTGTGTCCATTACCTATAGACTCCGAAACGGCTGAACCGATTTTCTTGAAAAGTTACACAGTTGTACTATAATCGTCTGCGAGTGTTCTTAGCAAGGTTTTGTGTCGAGGTACCCCAGATAAATATCGAAAATTGATAATCGAAAGAATCGGGTTATAGAAGAAGTGGTCCGATTCTAATCAAATTTGATACACTCGTAGACAAAGACATAAGAAACGATATTCAGAAGTTTCAAAGCTGCAGTCCTTACAATAGTACAGAAAATCGATAATATATATATATATATATATATATATATATATATAAGGCAAGATGTTTGTGTGTGTATCTGTTTATCTGCCTGTATGTCTATTGTTTTTCAGCCCTTTTATTTTAGTTTTTGCTTCGGGTTTGGCTTTAAGTAGGTATAATTGTAGTTCTTAGTCTCAGCCATGATACCATTTACTTAGAGGACTTATTTAGCCTGTAAAACTTAGTTTACGACGAAAAAAACTTATCTGATATCGATACCAGGAAATGAAAATTTGACTTACATCCATTCATTTTTCTTTCAGTCTACGTTTTCGCTTTAACTGGAAACAACTATCGCATTTTAGTCTTTCGTGCCAACGTCCAAAGAGTCTGAGCTCCAGTACCATGGATTAGTTTTAAAGCTTTCATTGCACCCGAGGAACGCCATGCTATACTGCTAGTATATATATGATTTTATCATTATCCTATTACATAAATCGAACTCTTAATTACACTTTACCTTTACTTATTAGATAACTCCTCTTGATTCCGGCCCTTTACCAGACTTTACTTAAATATACATGCATCCATGCATGCAAAGCAACAATATGATATTGTGATACTCTTTGAATGTAAAAACAATAAAATAAACAGCGCTTTTTTACTAAAATAATTGCTGAATGTGTTATATAAAAGGACTGAATCTCAAATGACATAGTTTGCCTGTCCTTCTAAACTTTCAATCAAACCAAGACTACATCTCCCCCCATCCCCCGCCACGCCTCCAAAGCTCTGGCATATTCTCTGGCCGGCCGCTCACGTCTCTCCTTTCTTGTCATTATATATACTTATGGCTTATCTGTGCCGCCCAACAGACTGACTTTTGACCCCGTCGAATGGTGAGATGTGGTTTTTGGCAACTTTCGCATTTTTATAATTTCAGTGTTAAAATAACGATAGTTGTTGCTGTCGTTGTTGGTGATGGAGTTGTAAGTTTTATATTGCATTTTTCTTTCCATTTGTTTCTTATTTTATGTTTAATTTTTAATGAATCGATGACACTTCGACAATTTTCTCTTCATGAAAACACCTAATTATCTAATAACTAGCAGTATAGCCCGGCGTTACTCGGGAGTAATGAAAGCTTTAAAACTAATCCATGGTCCTGGAGCTCAGACACTTTGGACGTTGGCACGAAAGACTAAAAAGCGATAGTTGTTTCCAGTTAAAGCGAAAACGTAGACTGAAAGAAAAATGAATGAATGTAAGTCAAATTTTCATTTCCTGGTATCGATATCAAATAAGTTGTTTTCGTCGTAAACTGAATTTTGAAGGCTAAATAAGTCCTCTGGGTAAATGTTATCATGGCTGAGACTAAGAACTACAATTATACGTACTTAGAACCAAACCCGAAGCAAAAACTAAAATAAAAGGGCTGAATAAATACAGACATACAAGCAGATAAACAGACACACACACACACACACACACACACACACACACACACACACACAGACAGACGCACACACACACACAGACAATGTTCTATTTATAAATAAGTTTAGATACATATGTGTGTTTTTAATCAGCAATTTTATTGAGTGAGCATCATGTAAGTTTGACTCTAATAAAAAAATACTGAGCGAATCCTAATGATCGAACGCTTGCAATCAAACTTCAGATTATCTTGAATGTCCAATGGGTTAAGCGCAGGTCTCGTCTGTCCCATATTTAAATACATTATTTAAGTTTGTTTGGCGCTTACACTATGGCAGCTTTATTATTTGGCCCAAGTCAAAATTAATATAGCAAATAAACCTCAAATAAAAATGGCAAAATGCAGGGTGCCAGATTTTATTCGTCTTCTCTGTGCTGCGCCCATTCAGGACGTAGGCGATCATCGCTTTCCACATCTCTCTATATCTTGTCTTAATACCCCTTCTCCAGTTCTCTCATTCAATCTCCGCTCCACCATTCATCAAGTTCGTCAAGTATATCAGGCATTACTTTCTCTTGTCTTTTTTCCCCTCTATCCGTCTCGTGAGCATCAGGTTCTCCAAGCCCTCCCTCCCCATGGCATGTCCTAAAAACTTTACCTGTATTTTCTTGATGTTAAGTATCAGCTTTCTTTTTAGTATCCATTATCTCCAAAGCCTTGTTTTGCTCACGTGTTCTGTCCATGGAATCCTCAGCATCCTTTTGTAGACCCACATTTCGTTTGCTTCAAGTTTTTTCCTTCATCTTTGATGAGATTGTTCAGCATTCACTGCCATATTGAAGGACAGACTTCTGCTTAGAATCACAGTCTCACTACCCGGCCTTCTTCGAAGGATCAGCATATCTAGCGTGCTTTGCGCGCGACCAACTTGACGGGCTTGAGCAGGTAGGTCGAAGAGCGGGGTTTGGGAGAGATAAAAAGAAAGAATATTAAGAGCGACAAGAGAGAGGAATAGGTGAAAGTCTATGATCACCTACGTCTTGAAATGACACGGCACATAATGAAGAGCCCGAACATGTTATTCTTTACGCGCATTCTGGGTATTTTCTTTCCTTGAAATACCTATGAACTATTTTCGTCGTGGAATCAACCCATATTTTTTTCTATACCATTTTGTTGTACGCAACTACTTGGAAAGGTCACCTTCCATGATCTTATTAGAGTAGATATTACTGCATTGCCAAAGACGCACTTCAAAGGCTAAGCAGAATATTGAGAGACAAGAAGATTTTGTCGGAAACAAAGAAAAAAAGCACTGGACTGTTATGTCATATCTGACCTCCTATGTAGTAGTGAATGCTGGATAATCTCCTCAAAGATTAAGGAGGGGCACCAAGCAATATAATAATGGGTCTACAGAAAGATGCTGAGGATACAATGAACCGAATATGTGAGATTTGGGAGAGAATGCAAACGAAAAGGAAATTTATACTTGGCATCAGGAAAAGATAAATGAGGTTTTTAGGACACGTAATAAGGAAAGAGGGCTTGGAGAACCTGATACACACAGGATTGGTAAAGGAAAAGAGAAACAA